>MU227058.1:5203046-5216135 GCA_018584345.1 Thuja plicata
TGAAGATCTTTGCCTTCTTATTTTCAAATGCAACTTTGTGACCTGAATTATTCAACTGAGAAACACTCAATAGATTATAATTCAATCCATTTACCCAATAAACATTCTCACACTTTATCTGGTTATTCAACATTATTGTTCCTCTATCTTCAATTGGACAAGGTGTATCATTTCCCATTCTTACTGAACCACCCTTGTAGTATTCAAAAGTCTCAAAATTTTTCTTATCATCGGTCATATGATGAGTGCAGCCACTAACTATGATCCAAACATCATTTTTTCTAATTCTAGATATGAGAGTTGTTTCTACATACCTTTCTTCATCATCATCTGAATCATCTTTTACAACCACAAACACCATCTCGATGTCTTCATCAGATTCGGTGTTAGTATCATCGTCCTTGCATTTTTCTAGGTAGATGACCTTCTTTCCTTTTTCCTTATAGTCTTGGGTATCTCTTCTTTCTGATTGTCAGTAGCTTCTGTAATCGCCTCTATCATACTTCTTCTCAAAAGATCTGTCATTACTTCTGTCATCTTTTCTTCTGTTAGTACATCTTGCAACAAAGTGTCCAATCTCTTTGCAATTAAAACAAACAAGTGGTAATTTACCTTTGTATTTACCTATGCCTCTCTGCATTCTTCTGGCCATAAGTGCTTCAATTTCATCAAGATCATCTTCTTCATTTTCACTATCACTATATTTTCTCATAGTGTTTTTGTGACTTGATTTACTTATTCTTATAGAAGTTTTGAATGCAGACTCTGTGTTTGGTAAGACATTATTATCAAAGTTATTCATCTCAAATGAAATCAGTCTTCCAATTAAACTGTCTAGAGTAACATTGCTATTTTCTATTGCTCTCATTTCTTGAACGACAGATACTCTAATAGCATAAGTAGGTAGTAAGGTTCTTAGAATTTTACTTACCATTGTATCTTCTTCTAGTACACCTCCAACTCCTCGGATAGCATTGACTACCTCTTTTATTCTTGTGTTGTACTGAGTGATGATTTCTCTTTCTTTCATTTTGAGATCATCAAACTTTCCTCTAAGGCTTTCTTCCTTGGCTCTCAAAACATTTTTGTCACCACCATGTACAAGCTTCAATTTGTCCCAAATCTGCTTTGCAGTTTTGCATTCTTTGACATCTTCAAATTCAACATCAGAGAGTGAGGAAGCAAGTTCTATCATCATGTCGTTATGTTCATGCTTCTATCTCATTTGTTCAACTATTGGTGCTCTTGTGGGCAACACATATTCATTTTCTAGGAATTGAGTAACATCATTGCCAATACCTGATAAGTGGAGTCTTATCCTTCTCTACCATGAAGAAAAATTATCTTTGTTCAACTTGGGCACATCTCGTCTGTTCATCTTGTGATCTCTGGCTTAGGTCTTGAAACCTTCCTTCTACGCGCACAAGCTCTGATACCAATTGTTAGTAATAACTGAGAGGGGGGGTGAATCAGTGGCCTCAAAAACTTATCCTTAAACTTAACCACCAATCAATAAACCTCAGTTTATTATGTCCCTACAAGATGCATGCCATGAAATACTTATAATGATGAACTATCTGTCGGTTTTCCTTGTCTGTCTTTATTCTTCTTGATTACCTATAAGCAGTATAACTATTTACTGAAATACAGTAAATATGCAGTGTATACCAATATATCTAGAATGAATTATGTAAGATACAAATCAATAAAGAAATGCATCATACACACATATAACACATGGATTGTAACGTGGAAACCCAGTTAAGGGAAAAAAACCACTGGGACCGATACCCCAAATTTTCACTCTTCTGAAGTGAGCCCTGTTAAAAGCCAACCCTGTTAAAGGTTACAAACACACTGTTAGGTGTGACCTTGTTAGAGAATTTTACACATATAGGTTCTCACTTAGTATAGGGCATCTAATGCTGCCATCCTTGAATCAACCTCTCTCTTACACTGTCAATAGGTATCGGGCATATCCAATGCTACTTTCATGAATCAACCTTTTTGGCACTCCCTGGGATGTACCTCAATATATAGAAGACTTTTAAGTCCTGCTCTGTTAAGAGACTTGATGCTTCAATGGTTAAACTGAAACAATATGACATGTTTCTAATGCAACTTGAATTGCAGATTTTCAGATCTATTTAAGTACATTACCTCTCTGATCAATGTATCAATTCAATTCTTTTGTGCTCCACACTTCCTGCTCTGTGATGTTGTGCTCACTGTTCATCGATGTTTGTAGAATTCCTTAGCTCTCCTTCAACTTGATTGATCAGTACTGCATGCAGTTGTTTTTCATCATTTTCTCTTCAACATCTTCTTTTTATTCACTCCCCTTAATCCCTTTTCATGAATGTAGAAAATCTGTTATGAAAATGAATTAAGCCTATCTCTTCTATAGACATAATATTCATTGCTTCTTGATTCTTGATTCTTGGCGTGAAAAACAATCCAGCCAATTAGATTTAAAGCATAACTCCTAATTTGTCTCGTAGTTATCTTCATGCCAGCTGTACAAATCATCTTTAAACCAATCATTTAACTCTGGTCGAATAAAACAAAGAAAGCAACCAGTTAAGTCTATCTTTAGCTCTTGTCAGCTAGATATTTTGTCATTTTCTGAACTCTTTGTTCTGTCGGTCAACTCTTCAGTTTGTTGTCGGTGACAACTGACAGTTCCGTCAGTGTGACTCTTGTTAGTTTCAGGATCTCCGTCCGTCGGGCATCATTGGATCTTTACTCGTCGGGCATTCTGTTGTTTTTCTTCGTCGAGCAACAGTATCTTCTGCTTGTCGAGTATTACTGTGACTTTTCTTCTTTTCCTTTTCCGATGGTGTGCACTCCGTCGGTGTTGTCTGTCACTTAGTGAATACTTGACTTTTATGCATTGTTGAAAGCATAACCTTTGTTCCATTGATTATTTGAAGTCTTTAGCATTATGTACATGACCGTACAGATGATATCAAGTTGACATCAATGACAATACAAACCATTAACTGATTTAATGCCTTGCATTATCTTCAACTTAATATTATCAAACATTCAATCAGTTACATGTCATCAGTCTTTAAAAAAGCTAGTTGCGCTATCCACTGGATATGTGTTATATCCCATTTTAAAAAGAAAAAATAATTGTCGAATATGAAATTTGTACATTTTTTTATAGTAATATTAGGAAAAGGAAATTTTAATAGTACTTCCAAAGAAGTTATGAAAAATAAGTTTTTAAAAATACTTTTTTCACTATTTGAAATAATTTGATCTTGTTTTCAAATTTGGTCAATAACTTAACAGTTTACATAGGAAAATTCAAATTGCTCATGTAACAAAATAGAGTCCAAAGCCCTTGTTGTAGCCATTTTAGAAAACTTTAAACATGTCTGTTGTATTCAATAATATTATAAAATTAAAAAATAATTATTTACATTTTTTAAAATAATGAAAATTTAAACAATTTAAAAATTATTTGTGATAAACAATGATTAGAAAATTTATTAAAAAATTATTACAATATGACAAGTACCATTTCTCGGGAATTGAATTACAAGCTTGAATCTAAATTGAATATTAAATAATCTATACCAAGATTAATACTATGTACCACCTATTAATAGTAGGTAGGGTTAGGGTTAGGTTTAAGGTAGCTTAAGGTCAAAGGGTGGTTAAAATTAAGGTTTCCATTTTAAGACAAAGCTTAGGTTAGCGTTAGGGTTAGTATTAGAACTCAGTTATGGTTGGAGTCATAATTAGAATTCAAGAACATGATTATCATTCTAGGATAAAGCTTTAGGTTAGGATGATAGTTGAATTAGGTATAGGGTCAGTATTGGAGCTCAATTAGGATTAGATTTGGTGTTCTTAAAATTTAAATTAGGGTTAGAGATAGTGTGAGGGTTAGGGTTCATTAATATTAGTGTTAGGTTTAGTATTATGGTTAAAGTTAATGTGTGTTATATTAGGGTTAGAATGTAATCAAGGTTATCGCTCTATCAACAATCCTAACTATGATGATAATCCTGACCGTAGTCCTAATCCTATCCAAACTAAAGATAAAGTACAACCTTCTTTATGATAGTGTTATAGGTTCTTTATGCATTACCAACTCTTGAATACACTTCTTTAGCAATTGAATCGTACAATGTCACCATAGGTGATATCATGAAGTGTGAGACCCTAAGTCTCTAAGTTTGTTAATAATCGAGTGTGAAGGAACCATGTTAAAAGCCTTGCAGAAATCCACAAAAATATTGAGCACTCTACATTATTTTATATCGAAATATTCAATAATAGAGGCCAAGGAGAATACATGGTCACTATTTAAGTTATTCCTCTTGGAAACATTTGTGTTTATGAAATTTTGACCATAAAAGAATGTTGAACTATATTAATCTATTCCACCCAAAACACACGCAACATTTATGCTAAAGCATAAAGGTTAGTAAACATTACGAAAACATGAAAGTATCTCACCAATGTAACCTTGTTATACATAGTATAATGGTTGTGCTAAGGTTGATCGTATGCAATTGATTTTTCCTACAACATAACAATGCACATAAAGATGAGATAAAATGGCTTGGGATAGGGCCAATTTATAGATTTTTTGGTCCAAGGATTAGATGACTACGGTCAATCCAAATGATCAAGGGCTTATTTTGTAGATAATTATCTAAGGTAGCTACCAAAACTAAAAATGCATAGGTCTACTTGAATTGTAATATATCTTGTCAAGATTTGATATTTTCGGCTTTGGCTAATGACTCGTTATGGTTGGACAACCATAGTCGACGAACATGGCTTGCCAAACAACGTACTTAAAAATTGTAAAAAATATCCTTGAAGTAAATAACAAAATTTTGTATATCTCACAAATTGCAATAGTTGTATAATTTGTTTCAAGAATATAAAATATTGAACATATTTACTAATTTTTACTGCCACAGACAAGCTAGGATATCATAGGACATAGTTACTAAAAGAAGCATTTTACAACACCCTCAATGTATTGTTAAGCTACTCTTTTGTAGCTCTTGTTTGGGAGCTCATTGGGGTAACTATCGAGAACATAATATCCATTCAAATAAGTTGTCACCAAGACCAATTTCCTTTCAAACTTGTTTAAATACACCTCATTTGATTCTCCCACTCTTAGTAGGTGGAGTCCATAAAGGAGAATCAATAACATGAGGCATGGAGACCCACCCAAGTGCATAACATCATTTTAAAATAGTCGAACATATATTATTTCCTGCCAACAATAGACATGATTACTTTTCTCACTAGATTATCATTCACAAGCATAAGAATTCTAGGGTACTTATAAGAAGGATCTTAATTGTTGATTTATGTTTACTATGTGATACTAAAAATTATTATTACTATTCCGTTATTTCCATCCTATAAGATAGTTAATATATATCTTATTATCAGCGTAACCCTTGCATCTCCTTCTAACCCTTGGAACTCCTTTTAATACGATTACTAATATTAAGATAAACTAAACTTACCCCCACCCCCACCATCCCAAAAAAAAATTAAAAAAAATATATAAATAAATAAAAATTGTCTTTACAAATTATTTAACCTATTTTAATACTCAAAGTTTCCATTATCCCAGCTTTTCAACTTGAAAGGTGATCATTTTCTTATATTTTTAAAAACAGATTTTAGATTTGAAGTGGACTTGTGGAAACACAACAAATCATTTCAACCATAGCATAGCGATAGAAAATATGGATAATACCTAAATATATAAGAGCCAGAACAAACAAGTCAAACATTGTATACACCAACACGAGTCTCTCTGCACACAGTACCCCAACCATGAAGAAGCCATGCAATTCTCTTCACAATCCACACACGAGAAGAACAAACTCCCAGCGTTTTCAGACCCAATTCTCAGACATCTCTCAAGATTCAGACCCAATTCTCAGACATCTCTCAAGATTCAGCCCCGACTCTCAGACATCTTCAAAGACTCAGACCCAATTCGCAGGTACCTTCCAGAGGCAGCCATGGATGACTGATTCTCCCCCTCAAACCCCATCTTCTATCCCTGAAAGAAAACCAGAAAAACTGGTAACAGGGGAAGCAATCAGCAATGAATCCCCGGTCACATATCAGGGCGAATGAGCTTGGTAAGCAGAGCAGCAAGAAGGGCATCCCTATTATCAGCACGCGCATCCTGCCTGGCCCTGCGCTGCTCGTCCCTGTCTCTCCATGCGCGCTCCATGAGAAGCCTCTCCTTCTCGAGCCTCTCCATCGTATCCCGCCACTCCCTCTCCCTCTCCCGCCGCTCAGCCTCCCTGTACTCCACCGACTCCCTCCACTGGATTTCAATGAGCTGCTGCTGTTTGAAGAAATCCTCCAGAATCTCATGCATGCTGTTCGCCCTGGACTTCTCCGCTGTCACGCGGAGCCTATCCTTGTCTACCGATTTCTTCTTCTTTGCCATTCCCACAACTTCCTGACTCCCCTCCTCCTCATCTTCCTCCTCCTCAGACCACTCCTCTGCCATTTTCACAGCTCCCCTGTTCTTCCTCTTCCCGCAAATCCCTTCTTCGGATTGATCTATCTGAGACCGCTTTCCCGCCTTGTCGGTGAAGAGGGCGTGGAGTTCATCGAAGAATGGGCACTGGCGGGATCCGACGTCTATCTCCGGGGAAGTTTCCTGCGATTTGGTCATAAAAATTTAGTAAAACAGGGGAGAAATTGGGGAAAAACGGGGGAGAATTGGTAAAAACAGGGGAAGTAAGTAAGGAATAGGAATTGGGGATTGTGTGCTAACCTTGTAGCGAGCGACCAAGTTCTTCCATTTACATTTGCATTGATCTGCTGTGCGTCTGTAGCCCATGTCTGCCATTTTTGAGGCTACGAGCTCCCAAAGATTCTTGTTTCGCTTGGTGTGAACGAAGCTCTGCTCGAACTTTGCTCTCATGGCGATGAAATCCCTGGTCTCTTGCTGACTCCATTGAGCCATCCGGTCCTGCCCGAATCCATACCCGTACCCATATCCGTCGTTCACTTTCAATTCCGTCGAGTCCTCCATTTTTTTCTCTGGATTTTCAGCTCAGAGGAGGTGTTTGTGATGGATTTGATTAAAGGAAGGCAGGGGAGCGTGTGAAGGAGAGCAGGCGCCGCCAATTCTAACGCGTAGAGAAGAGAACGCGGGATGGCGGTGATTTGCTGGCGTACGGTCAATGCCGTGTGAATGTGGAAATTGGAACACCAAGACCGATGAGCCTGGTGTCCACGTATTAATGCCACTTTTCATGCCACATTTCAACGTTATTGCAATGCCTGTCAATCTTGGTGAGGGGACATGATTCATCATTAGTACCACTAATAATACACACAGACCATGGCATCTTACTGTCCACTTTCAAAACGTGGTTTTATTACATTATTAATAAATGATATTTAGTGGGACCGTGTTCTAGTAAATTTGGGGGGAATGGATACTCCTTAGACTTGGTCTGTTTGGGTACTGGTATACTATATTCTGGATATGGTCAATTCTCGAAGATGCTACAATTCAGGAAGATGCTTATCCTCAAAATGAAATCCGGAATATGGGCTGACCCGTTTGATTCACTTGGAAGATGACTGAGAAGATGCATAAGGAATTTTAATTCTTTATTTTTTAATATCTTTGAATATGGTGTGTATATGCATGTATATATACACACATGCACACATGTGTATATATACATACATACATACATGTGTGTGTATATACACATGTATATATGTGTATACATGTGTGTACATACACATGTATACACATATACACACATACACATGTGTGTGTATACATACACATACACATACACATACACACATGTGTTTATACACATACATGTGTGTTTATATACACACATGTGTGTATATACACATACAAGTATGTATCCATGTATACACATATACACACATACACACATGCGTGTGTATAAATATATACTACACATATACAGACATTTGTGTATATATACACACGTGTGTGTGCACATATACATGTGTGTGTGTGTGTGTGTGTGTGTGTGTGTGTATATATATATATATATATATATATATATATATATATATATATATATAGTCACAGATTCCATGAAATATTAAATTTGGTTTGTACATACACACACACACACACACACACACATATATAACACATACATCTTTATAGTCACGGGTCCCACAAAATATTAAATTTGGTTTTCTAAAAATTGGAATTCTCATTCCACTTATTTTGAAATTCCAATTCCACCTATTTTGGTGGAAGATGCAAATTCCCATTTTGGGGCAAAATTGGAATTTCGAAATTCCAATTCCGATTTTTTGGATGGACACAAACATGAAATTAGAATTTCTTGGAATTAGATAATGCCAATTCCAGTCTAATTCTAGGAAACAAATGGGTCGCCCTTAGTAGAAGCTCTGCCTATGACTCGTGCTGCTGTATTGAGTAGATACATGTCAATAGGTTTGTATAAAACCTTCAAAAGCACTTATGTGAGTAGATGCAGTAGTTGACGAGTGCTCCTGTATTAGGTAGATACATATCAATAGATTTGTATAAACCCTAAAAAAAACACTAAAAAAAACTTATGGGAGTAAATCTAGTAGTTGAGCTTGTTGCAATAATTGTTATAGCATATATTGATTTAATGTCTAATATTTTTAAGTATATTGCACCAACAGTTGGAACTTTAAAGTTGTTAGTGTTGAGAATGACTATGCGTGAAGTTGGGGTGGTCAATTACTAGATCCTCTGCCCTATATATTGATATTATTGTAGTATGGCTTTATGTGCCAAAAATGATTTTAAATTGGTCTAGTTAGAAAATGAAGTATTCGAAAATTTTTGACGGACGTTAGGTGTATTGGCAAAGTTGTTGTAGTAGTCATCTAAATGGCGATGAGTTTGATTCATTACCATTATAAAAAAGCATTGAAAAATGTTTGAAACTGTCACAATACATGACCTTCAAAAGGTAACAGTTATTTAAGTCAATAGTTCACAAACATACATAAAATCAAGTAGCTAGTGCTATAAAACTCGCTTTAGGAGGAAGGCTTCACTCATCATGGTTTCCACACTCTCCATCCAATAAGTCTTTTACTTCTTGATCTAATTACCAAATGATGAAGGTCATATAATCTCCGTTCTTAAGGCTATCTTCTTGTTAATCTAAAATACAAAGTAAAATTTAAACATTCCTCAAAAGTGAATGACAAGTGGCAAGTAGCAAAACATGCCTTGGTTGCTAGGGGTTACCCCTACAATTAAGAGGATGTGAGAGCTATACGAAGAAAACAACCATTCACTTTGCAACATGCAAGTAGAGACTAATGAGAAGGATGTCCAACTGGTGAACAAAGAAGTCTATCTACTAGTTGTAAGACTAGCATCATGTGAACTCACAATGACCATTTTGTTGCCCCTACTAAAGGGTTTTTTCACAAGGATAAAAAAAGAGGGGGAACCCTAGCAATAATGTAGGGAGTATTCCATTCATGATCCAATAAAGATGTTGAGCTCGAAGGACCACTTTATTAGCTTGCACTGAAAGGATCACTTTATTAGCCTAAACTTGAAGAATCAACTTATTAGCCTAAACTTGAAGGGCTACTTCATTGGCTTGAATTTGAATTTGCATGACTACATTAGAAACCATTAGCAACTTCAAGTGAACAAAAAATTTAGCAAAGATCTCCCTCCTTCCTTTCTTAATCATCTTCAATGAGTTGACCACCTTTTTATATAGAATCATTGGTGAGTAAGGTGACATTGACAAAATATAGCACAAGTGTCTACAAAATGAGATATAAGCTTCAAAATTTGATGATACTTCTTTTATGAACCTTCTTTAAGACCAATACCTTAAAAACAAATTATTTTGCTTAGCACATAATTCAAATATTGGTGTGAATAATTAAAATAGGTCCTTTTGGCTTAAAAACATGTCGTCAATAGTAAGTAGAAATGAACTTTGTAATTATGAGAGTAGACTTTTTATAGGTATAGGTCTCTTCATTTGTGAATAATCTTGAAATAATCAATTTGGATATAAATGTGTTAAATATATGAACTCTTATTTTACTTGATTTATCTAATCATACGAATCTTGATTCAAATCAATATCTTTTATAGATTCATGTAAAGTAAAAACTGATAAAATGTATATGAATATTATACACATGCTATTCAATTCTTTTCATTTTTTATTTATTAAATTATTAATTAAAAATAAAAATTTATAGATTTTAATCATAATCACCTTAAATTAAAGTGCTATATAAATAAATTAAATACACTAATTAAATGAAATAAAAAAAAGGTTAAATTAAAATATTAGAAATGTTATAACGTATTAGTCATTTGAAATGACCATTTCTATTAAGCAAAATATATACTTTAAAAATCAACTAGTTTGAATGTGAAAAGAGAAATAAGTTATTTGGGCATTTAGGACTTTTTGACAATAGGTAAAGGAAAGACAAGTTTAAAATAAATTATTTTTTTGGGTTGCCTCTCTTATCTTATTGCTTGGAAACTTTTGGTGTAATTTTAAACTTACAATAGAACTTTCAAAATGATTGCCAAAGGTTATTGCGCATTGCATAAAAAACATAAATGTCCATTATTTAAGGTATTTTTTAATGAATATATTTTTGTTTATATAAAATATTTAATTTTATATGCTCATAGCAAGTGGATTATATATGGTTTAAAGATATGTTTAACATTGAATTTATAAATTAGTTTGTTGTATAGTTTGAAATTGTATATTTTGATATTTTAAAAAAGTATAATATATTATTATTATGAAAAATATTATAAATCATTATATGATTTTAAAAGAGTAATATTCTTATTGTTTTTTTTTCTAATGAATGTCTCTTGATTTTAAGAATTTTGTATTTTGAGAATTGAAGAAATACAAGTTTATTAGTGGCGAAAATAAAAATTTGTATAGAGATGACATTTCTTGAAAAATGTAAAAGAAAATAAAAATAAAAATGATACCATATGTATTTATTATATTTTGTGGGGTGAAATAGTTTTCCATAGAAACAATTTTAACTATGGCTTATAAACACATGCCTTTGCACATGCCCCATTTCCAATACTAAAAACATTTTGTGTAAATTGATACTTTTGGGTTTTGAAGAATAAGAACTATGGAAAGAATGAAGTGCACTCTCATCTCCTATCTAGTTGAATAATATTAGGGATTCATATGACATACATAATATAGATCATATATCAAAATCATTTGTCCAATAATTTAGATTATATCTACAAAAGATTTTCCCAAAAGGACGAGGTGTGTAAAATGAATATAACCTGAAAAGATACAACTGAATGAAGTTTAAAAATGAATAAATAAAATGAAGGTTAAATAATTCACATCTAGTACCAAAAATGCTATTGAGAGTTTGTGGAATGATTGTATGAGGAGTTATCATTGTACTATTATGATTGTTTAGTGTTATTTGAGCTTTCCTATTATATATGGGAGAAGACTCCTCAACATCTGCACAATCATAGTATTATTAGTACTAACACTTGACTATTATAAGTCTAATACTCAATTCTTTCGTGTTTCATCAATTCATTGTATCTTATTGGTGTTAGTGAAATCCATGTATATGTATCAACTGGTGATGTAGATTCTTCATGTATTATTTTTTGATTTAATTAAAAAAAAGATGCGGATAAAGAATGGGTATACAAAGTCAATAGCGTTATCTCAATCTGTAAGTCAAAACTGGTCGTTTTGTAGCATTTTCTGTGAAATTTAAGTTGCGAGTCTCTTCTATTGTATGCAAGGAAGGTTTCCAACTTCTCTGTCCGCCCGTTCTCTTTTTCATCTCCTCGTCGCAAGAAGATGAAGCAGAAGAAATGCTGTGTAGAGGGAAGCAGAAATAAACCAGTGGAAACAGTTGAAACAATGCCAGTTCAATTTTCCTTTGCAAACCCTAGTCACAATCCCCAAAATAAACTCTAAACTCGACGGACCCGACGCCCAATTAAATGGGTTTGATAAAAAACAAAACCTAGAAGATGAAATTGTTTTCCACCTATTGGGTCAGAAGATTGTGCCACTCGTTTTGGGGTAAAAATTGGAATTTGGGGTCCAAAACTGGGTTTTCATATTTGCAACCCAAACGACGGATTAGGCTCAAACCCAAATTTCCCACTGCCAATTCCCAATGTATTCCGGCAACCAAACAGGTTAGCTCTTAGCCGAAGTTCGACCTATGACTTGTGCTCCTATATTGAGTAGATACATGTAAATAAGTTTGTATAGAACCTTCAAAACAAAATTATGGGAGTAGATGTAGTAGTTGACACGTGCTCTTGTATTAGGTAGATACATATCAATAGATTTGTATAAACCCTATAAAAAACACAAAAAAAAACAAAACTTATGGAAGCAAATCTAGTAGTTGAGCTTGTTGCAATAATTGTTATAGTATTTGTTGATTTAATGTCTAATATTTTTAAGAATATTGCACCAATAGTTAGAAATTTAAAGTTGTTAGTGTTGAGAGTGACTTTGCATGAAGTTGGGGTGGTCAATTACTGGATCCTTTGCCCTATATATTGATATTATTGTAGTATGGCTTTATGTGCCAAAAATGATTTTAAATTGGTCTATTTAGAAAATGAAGTATTCAAAAAAAGTTGAAGGATGTTAGGTGTATTGGCAAAGTTTTTGTAGTATTCATCTAAATGGCGATGAGTTTGATTCATTACATTATAAAAAAGTATTGGAAATTTTTTGAAACCATTACAATACATGACCTTAAAAAGGTAACAGTTATTTAAGTCAATAGTTCACAAACATACATAACATCAAGTAGCTAGTGCTATAAAACTTGCTTTAGGAGGAAGGCTTCACTCATCATGGTTTCCACACTCTCCATCCAATAAGTCTTTTACTTCTTTCTCTAATTGTATGCACCCTAAAATGGTCGCCTAGACTTTGGGCCCCATTTCTCAATTTATCAAATCCCTGAATCAATATTTTCAAATATCAACAATATCAATTATATCAATTTCCTTGATCAAATCAT
>MU227058.1:5230569-5258959 GCA_018584345.1 Thuja plicata
TTATACTATTAAGTTAATATTAATATATAATATAATTAATTAGTTGCAATAAACAAATTATAAACAATAGTAGCAAAAAAATAATAATAGAATATTCAAAATATATTAGAACTATACAAATATAAAAGTTGTCCAAAAATAAAATGTTATGATTGGACAACTAAAATGAAAATATCTATTTCAAAAAGGCAAAAGCCTCACATACGACTGTAGTCACATTCAACCAATAAAATTAGAAATAAATAATTTCTATAAAAATATACAAAAGTCAAAATATATTA
This sequence comes from Thuja plicata, assembly GCA_018584345.1. Taxonomy (NCBI): domain Eukaryota; kingdom Viridiplantae; phylum Streptophyta; class Pinopsida; order Cupressales; family Cupressaceae; genus Thuja; species Thuja plicata. The sequence continues at coordinate 5,230,851 of MU227058.1, forward strand.
AAACTATATCAATGAAAAAGGTGTTGAAAAATACAATGTTCTAATTGGCCAATTAATAAAAACAGTAGCATTGCAATGAATGCTATAATATCCTGCCTGTCGGCAGGAACTAAAAATAACTAGTTTGGATGTGAAAAGAGAAATAAGTTATTTGGGCATTTAGGACTTTTTGAGAATAGGTAAAGAAAAGATAAGTTTAAAATAATTATTCTTTTTTGGGTTGACTTTACTTTCAAAATGATTGCCAAAGGTTATTGTGCATTGAATAAAAAACATAAATGTCCATTGTTTAAGGTTTTTTTTAATGAATATATTTTTGTTTAAATAAAATATTTAATTTTCTATGCTCATAGCAAGTGGATTATATATGGTTTAAAGATATATTTAAAATTGAATCTATAAATTTGTTTGTTGTATAGTTTAAAATTGTATATTTTGATATTTTAAAAAGTATAATATATTATTATGATGAAAAAATATTATAGATCATTATATGATTTTAAAAGAGTAATATTTTTTAATTGTTTTTTCTAATGAATGTCTCTTGATTTTAAGAATTTTGTATTTTGAGAATTGAAGAAATACAAGTTTATTAGTGGTGGAAATAAAAATTTGTATATAGATGACATTTCTTAAAAAATGTAAAAGAAAATAAAAATAAAAATTATACCATATGTATTTATTATATTTGGTGGGATGAAATAGTCTTTCATGGAAACAATTTTAACTATGGCTTATAGACACATGCCTTTGTCCATGCCCCATTTCCTATACTAAGAACATTTTCATGTAAATTGATAGTTTTGGGTTTTGAAGAATAAAAACTATAGAAAGAATGAAGTGCACTCTCATCTCCTATCTAGTTGAAATAATATTAGGGATTCATATTACATACATAATATAGATCATATATCAAAACCATTTGTCCAATAATTTATATTATATATACAAAAGATTTCCCCAAAAAGACGAGGTGTGCAAAATGAATATAACCTAAAAAGATAAAACTGAATGAAGTTTAAAAATGAAGGTTAAATAATTCACATCTAGTACCAAACATCCTATTGAGAGTTTGTGGAATGATTGTATGAGTTATCATAGTCCTATTATGATTGTTTAATGTTATTTGAGTTCTCCTACTATATATGGGAGAAGACTCCTCAACATCTGCACAATCATAGTACTAACACTTGACTATTGTAAGTATAAACTCAATTCTTTCTTGTTTCATGAATTCATTGTATCTTATTGGTGTTAGTGAAATCCATGTATATGTATCAATTGGTGATGTAGATTCTTCATGTATTATTTTCTTGTATACTCTATGTATGGGATGTGATTGGTAGGTGTGTTTTTTCAATGAATTTTTTTTAGTGTTGTTGGACTACTTGGTCAGTTGCCTCTTCATTTAGAAGGGCTGGCCTCAATACGCCATATGACTCGCTAATTTTTATAATCAATGGAGCCTAGTAGATTCCTAGAGATAAATATTGGAGGGGCTAAAAGATTCTAATGGTAGCTTAGTACTTGTACTTTTCTATTTTTAGTTTCTTATAAATTTTGTAAAGTGACATATTTCTATCCTTGAATAAATTTATAATTTGTATACTATTGAAATTTAATGTATCATTGTTAAACCATTGGGTAAAAGAAAAAAATTGGGTCTGCATATAAGAGAAGTGTTAGGGAAAAAATTGACATGAATTGGTACCTATTTCCTAAAAGATAGGTGCTTGTTTAGGTATGAGCTCTGAACTGAAATTTATACCCATGTGAAATTGGTACCCATTTTATTTGTAAATAGGGTATTTGTTTCTAACTACATCATTTTTTTTCTATTTTTCGAATATGTAGTTTTTATGATTAGATTCTTTCTTTCTATTTTTAATTAAATTTTGATGAAATTTGTCCATAAACTTGAAGTGATAGGTTTTTGTACTTTTTAATAACTTTTAACTTTTTAAGATTCTTGTAAAAAATATGTCATTAATACCAACACAATTGTTTACATAATTTTTTTTTAAAAATGATTAGTTTAACTCAAATTATGCTAGTCCTACATGATAGATTTTCAAAAAAATAATTAAGGCCAATAAAAAATAATATAATAAAAATATTTAGAAAATTTTAAAAAATTGCCCTCATCAATCTTTCGTCTAATCTGAAAGGGAATCATACAAATACTTTTATTTAGGTCGAATTATGGTTTTCATACTTGTGCATGGTATGGTCCTTAAAAGTGAATTTTAAAAAGTGGTTTTTATAAATGTTAATTAAGAATTATTTTGTATTAGAATAAATTACATATTCGAAAAATAGATTCAAAATATTGTATTTAATATTATTAGACATTTTAAATATTCTATGTGTAATTGCTTCAAATTTTTAGTCCATTCATGAATTTTTTTGGAAGGGAAAACACTTCAAGTTTTTAGCCAAAATGTGGACCCAACTTCTTGCAATTGCTTCATCCCTATTTAAAATATGAACAATTACATTGCATTATATATGTCATAATTGAAGTTGATTTTGTACCTTTTATTATAGTGTGAATAGTCATAGCTCTAAGATTTGTAGGCATAGTTTATATTGGGCCTTTAAATAATTCATTTTTCTTATGTTATGCTTTATATTTGATGCAATGACCAAGTTACAATCACAAACAAGAGTTTTTTCCATTAAAAATGAAGGTTTTCCATATATTCTTGTGTTGTATTAGTTGAAAGTGAATATTGACTCATTAATAATAATAAATCTTACTTTAAATGAATTCATGATTTTGGGTATGTTATATGTGGTAGCTTAAGCCTAAGAATTTTAAAAGTCATTGGTTCACTTTTTTCTTTTAAATAACTTGTAGAATAAGGTTTTTGTAGTTTGTATGGTCTTTGATCTTCATAGCTTGTTTTTGCTTGACAATGATCTAGTTTTTAGGGCTTTTTAAAAAAAAACGTTGTACTTGTTTTAAAGGTTTTAATTTGGTCTATGTAATTTTGGGTAGTAAGCTTGTATGAAATACTTACACCTTTAGATTTAGATATGGTCTATGTAATTTTGGGTAGTATAGTTGTATGAAATACTTGCACCTTCAAAATTAAATATTGAGAGTCGAAAATAGGCATTCCAACAATCCAAAATCACTTGTTCTACTTAGAATAATTCTATTAAAGAAATGATTGGTCATGGGATATATAGTAGTGATTTCTAAGTCACTTATGCAATTGTATTAGGGATTGTTTCATCTAATATGGTGACTTTAGTGTTGTAGGTAGTTGCTAAATTGTTTAGAATAAATTATTCTTGAGGATCTTCCTTTCAAATTCTTATCATAAATTAGTTTGGTGGCATTTTAATTCATCCTTTTTAGTGTTGTAGGTAGTTGCTAATTTTTTAAACAAATTATTCTTGAGGATCTTCCTTTCAAATTATTATCATAAATTAGTTTGGTGGCATTTTAATGCATCCTTTTGTGTTGGATTTTGTTCCTTGAGAGCAAAAATACAATTATTTGCAAGACTAAGTTGAGAAAAAATCTTAATTGACCATTAGATGCACAAGTCTGAAAATCTTCATGGGGGAACCTTGTCATGATTAAAATATAGGGGAGCATTCAATTCTCCATGACATTCAACCACGTAAAAATTGTGGAACCTCCAAGTAGGGTACTTAGTAATTCTGTAAATTACACTCAGCGAACTAGAATAAATAGCAAATAGAAATGCTTCAGAAAACTTATCATTTGCACTCACAGGGATCTAAAAATAGAAATGAATATTCTCTCTCTCATGCCTACAACACCTCGGAATAATACTTATGTCATGAAACTTAGTCTGGCCAAAAATAAAAGCCTGCAAAGTAGGTCATTTGATAAAATCACGAAATATGTAAAATGCAGATTTAGGTAGACACCTCCAAATGGCTATCTTCAAAACATATCAAATCTGACATCTGAAAGTTGTAACCCATTATATTTACTCCATGATAGGTGGTGCATGTGTTCCCAAAGTGGTATATCATGCAAATCATCAGGTCTCATTTTACTTGTACTCTAATTAGGCCTCTTCAAAAGTTTTGTAGGGGTACTCACCTTGTCTTAGAGGAAATTTTTAATTGGTCACTCCAAATTTTTGCCAAATTTGAGAGTACCAACAAAATGCAAGACAGGTAAATGCAATATGCAAAATGACGATTATGACGACTAGGTAGGACTCTAAATGTATGCCAAAAGGTCAAAATAATGACTAAGGTGTGAACAAAGACACTTAAAAGGAAATTTTTTGAAATTTTAAGGATAAAAATTTAGAAGACAACTTAAGTAATTGAGATAATTATCTTGACCTCCAAGTTTGGACAAAAGTGACAAGTTGGAAAATCGACAAGGTATTGATAGTGACAAAAATATGGTTGATTTGAGGAGGTAAAAATTGTTCTGATAATCACTATGGAAGCAGCCAAAAAATGAACCCTCTAGTTTATAAAGATAACCCTAAAGATAGAATGTCAAACCCTAGGAAATGCAACCTATGTTTTTGGATTTTTTTGGAATTTTTGGGAATGTGCAAAGGTTAACCTTGGTGATGTATGAAAAGAAGAAACCCTAAATGAAGTATGAAATAGGGAAACCCTAAATGATGTATCCAACCTATGGAGTGCCAATCACTATATTTTTTGTTTGAATAGGTTGGTTTAGTTTATATGGTAACCCTAATTTTGACTAATTTGTAAATTTTAAGGAAAGAATATGTGAAGAAATTGCATCACAAAATTATAGTAGATGCCTTTTAGAATCTTGGAAAATGTGTTGCATAAATATTTGATTGTGAAGTAGCATATTAGAAATTGCAGCTTTTAATCAGCAGATGCGTATCAAAATTGTGCGTAAAAATATGATGATTATATCTTAGAAATGGGCAATTATGTAGTGGAATTAGGCAATTGCAGTGAATTTTCTACAAAAATAAATGTTGAGTATTGTGCATAGAAATAAAGGATCAATTACATAGAAGGGAAGTTTCCAATTGTATTTTTTTGTTTCAAAATAAATGATTATCAATTTTTTTTTTGTAAACAATCACACACACACATAAGTCAATATGGTTGTTGACAAAATTAGGAATTTTTTTTCTTTGTGTATGGTCAAGGATTTTTTCACGCCCCAAGATTTCTACTAATCTTATCACAAATAAAAACACTTGAAAATAGTCTTAGCCTAAGGTCAAAGCTCATTACAATATCTCAACCCACGACTTGGTATTCCGTCAACTCGAACAACCTTGTCACACCCTAGGGTGCGTGCATTTTTTTTTACTTTTACTAGATTTTGGTCAAAGAATATTTCTCTTCAATTGAGTAAACCTCTTGGAAAACAAATGGGGAGTATATTTGGGGAAGATTATTCCCTCCCCTTGCACTAAAAATATTGTAATGTTTTGGAAATAAAATGTGGCCTCTAAATTAAGGTGTCTAGTAAGATCCATAATGATTTCCCTAGAGGGATTAAAGAGTGAGACACTTAAGTCTCTAGTCAAGCACACCGATTCCTTAGACATGTTTTCCCATCTCAGACTATCATTGACACATCGAGCCTAATATAGTTCAAGTGCAAGGCTAGGGTTTATCTAGAGCCTTATTTATATAGGGGACGAGGGGATTTACTGCTTTGAGGTCATTTCTTGAGGCTATGAAATCCTAAAGAAGGCCTCTCTAAATAAAAATAAAATGGGGTTCTACAAAATATTTTGCAAGTGCGCTAGACACGCCAAGTAGATTGATCAATGTTTAAGCCAAAAATAAAATGTGATTTAATCTGCCAAGAGATAGAATAAAAAAGGATAATTTTAAGAACAAAAAAACTGTGATCTAATCTAAGGCAGATAATATTTTTCTTCCACACCACATGCTAAAAATCCAAAATTAGTAATAAAAATCCCTAAATGTAAGAAGTAGATATCATTCGAATAAAGATTGCTAATATTGACAACTAAATTATACCTTTCACAATAACCCATTATGAGGTTAAGAACCCACTCACGGATTCTTTCTCCAATATATCTTTATGATCTTGTTTGGTTGTCACTATATGCTTGACACACTTGTTAATTCACTTTTTCTCTTTCCTCCTATATTCGAGTGAACAATTTTGCTTGACTTTCTTAGGATTTTCTATTTTGGACATCTTCAGGCAACTACCTCGCTTGATCTATAGATGCATCTCTATAAAAAATGAATGCAACTTTAAATGCAATGATTGTGTCTCTATTTATTGTGAATATGTCCTTTAATAACCGATTGCATCAAATGAACCCGCAAACACAAAAAATAGAAACATAACCCTGTCAAAAGTAGAATGATTGTGTATCATAAAATTACAATTGTGTATCAGAAACATGCATTTGTGGCATTCGATCTGCAGTTGCATCGAATCAATTTGAACCTCCATAGAATTAAAAATAATTCCAAAAATTGGTAATAAAATATGTTCACATTGGGTTCATCAGAATGTGTAGGGTGTAAAATGTCAAATCTATAATACCTGCAACAAGATTAAGTAGATCTAACCAAACAAGATCTAACTTGTTACACAAATTAAACACCTACTCAAGAGAGATAAATATGAAAATCATGAACATATAGGCAAGTAACCAATGTAAATCCATGCACATAATTCACCAATGTTTCTCCCTTGTCCTTCTCTTTTTCATGCAAATATTGGCTCTTAGATTTTCTCCAATTATGACAACATGAAAATTTAAAGATTGTGGTTGTAAAATAATAAAAAATCACCTTCATTTTATAGATTTTTGGACTTCAATGAACAATTTAGATTAAGGGGTGTTGACAGACAATAAATGGCTAAGATTAATATGGACTAGGCTAATTGTTTAGATTACTGAGACAATTGGGAGTTGACTGGTTGCATGATAGAATGGATTGATTAGTTAAGTTGGTTGATTGGGAATGAAATGAATAGATTGATCAGTAAATTGATTGCATGACTAATAATACTAAATTAATTGATTAGTCAGACTAGGTTGATTGAAAAGAGGAATTGTTAGTTAGTGACAATTAAAAGGGGTGGAACTAAAGGAATAATTAGTGTTAAATAATTTGAAAAAAAAGTTATTTAATTGTCCATGAAGTGAATAAATAAATTAAATAATTTACTTATTTTCAAAAGAATGAGTTAGCATTGGGGAAATGAAAAATTAAATAAATGAATGATTTATTTAATTTTGGAAGATAGAGTTAGTAATTGGAATTATCATTTAATTATGGTGACAATAACGAGGAAGAATGGTTTTAATTAAATAATATAATTATTTAGTTAAACTTAGAGAAAGAATATAATTAAATAATAAAAACTATTTAATTAACTTTTAGAAGAATAATTAAGGATTATTGATAGAATATTAAATAGAAGCTAAATAATTAAATAATTAATTAAAATTATTCTTTTATGGGAATTGGAGGAAAATGATGATTTTTAAATTTGAAGTAGGAAGAGTGAAATAAATTAATTAGGTAATAAATATTATTTAATTAATTAAGATAGACATTAGCAAAATTGTCGCGCATAGACAACATCACAATTTTTAGTGTCTCCACAAGTATTTTTCCTTGTAAATTATTTCTCAAGTTTTTTATCCATGTTGCATGTGGATTTATAATAATGTTCTTAATAAAATGCATGGAATGTGTAGCTTTCATAAGAGCCTTTGTAGAGAAGGATAAACCTAAAAATAACATTGAAATGAATACTACTAGTACCTCCCTTAGGTTATCTTTTTTCAATGAGGATAGTGTCAATGATCCTAACAATACCACATTAGAGAGTAATAGGTTTGTATATCATTATACAGACAACCCGAACTTTCATAATGCAATATACAGGATTCAACATAATTTTCTTGAGGGGGCATAATATCCCACCATCGTCACTTCAACATGACTTCTAGAATTACGTCATTCACATGCCAAAATTGTGGAACGTTGTCTATGATTATACAGTGTCGTCTACGCTCTGAGATTTTTGTCTGTGCTATGAGATTTTTGTCTGTGAAAATTTTTGTTTGCACTTTGAGATTGTCATCTACACAGATTATCATCTGCACTCTAAGGTTGTCATCTATGCTATGAGATTGTCGTCTGGGCTCTGAGAGTAGCATTTGTGATCAAACATTCTCATCTCTTCCTTATTTATTTTCCAACTAGTTCTAGCACATGGGTATCTTTTGGGTGGTATTTTGAGGATTCTTGTGTGGCCTTCAGGCCCTAACAAGCCAATTTAAAAATCAAGACCATACATAAAATGTAATATTTAAGTATATACTTAAGTTAAATTTTATGTATATACTTTCAAGACGTTTGAGAGTGGTTTCATCTTCATATGAGTTAAGATAAAGATTCTAGTTTTTGAGGGTTTTAGGAAATTTCAGACTTAGTCAAATTTTAGGAATCGGCATATTGTCTCCAACATGATTCTAGTGGACTATTTATTGTAACCTTCTATCTCCCCCCTGTCACATAAAATATTTATTTTTGTTCATTTTGAGTGTTACTAATCTATTTTTTGTTTTTGCAGCATTTCAGGGTTGAAGAATTTAAGATTACTAATATTTTTCATGCAGATTTCTTTGGATTTTAATAGATTTTGGGAATGAACTTATATGATTTTAAAAATAGTCTTTGAATTCATGTTTCTTAATGGAATCAACCACATACAATCTTGAATGCATAAGGGAATGAACGTCACAAACTCTTAAATGACTTAAGGAAAAATAATTGCACCTTTCTTACATGTTTTCATTCTTGATGTGTGGGAAATAAATTGAACTTGCATGCTTAACCATACTACTGTGTCTTTTTCTTAGGTAGAAAAAACTTATTTGTTCTAATTAGGTTCAATTTGGAATGAACTCTTTTTGGTGTGTTTGAAGAAGTGTTTGTCAACACTTATATTGAGCTATTTTTTCATTAGATAGATCCCTTAATTTGTGTGATGCTAAGACTAAACTATAGTTGTATCTTCTCCCCTCTCCTTTGTGGAAATTGGGTGAAGATAAATCTTAGCTTAATGTAGCTTCTAGAGAGGCATGTCTAGAGGTTGTGTTTCCTCTTTAGAGGATGACCTCAAATCGGTAAATACCTCAGTCAGTATAGAAATGAGATACTAAACAAAGACTTGTCTCAATCCCACCAAGCTTGGGCATGGTTTCTGGATGATAGTATGGATTAGGCAAATAGAAATAGTGCCTAAGGAGCTGACGTGGTCCACTAGAGACTTAAGTGTCTCACACACATACAAATTGATCGGAGGACACCACTAATCTTACTAGAAACTATAAATTAGTAGCCTACCTAATTCACCTCAAACAATGAATTATTATAGTGCAAGGGAAGGGAATATTCTCCCCACAATATTCCCATCATACATGTCCCAAGGTATTATTTTGTGAAAGAGATCTTCATAGCACGAAAACTGTACCTAGAAAAAGAAAAAAATATGGGCGCCCTTCTTAGGGTGACACTAATATGTGAGCTGAAGGACTACCAAGAAATAGGCCTATAATATTTCATGCAAAGCCAATTCTTTGAGGTAACCACTATTTGTACTATCTTTGTTGTGTTAAACCATGTAAAAATATAGGTGGCTTGAAAGGGCCACTTGAACATACACAAATAAAATATATAATTTGTATCAAATTCCCCAAATTTACAATTTCTTATCTCCTACAAGGTTTCCTTGTCCCTTGGAGGACTATTTTTAGACGCGTGTCTTCAATAACTGTCAGTTATGCCCAAAATCTGAGTCAAGGTATACTTAGCGTAGTCAATGTCTTTGATGTATGTGGAAAATCAAGTCTTGCCAATGAACAAATTGACTGAAAATAGTCCAAAATCAATAAAATCCTACATCATCATCTCTAGCCTTCAACCCGCATCTTCACAAATCAACATTTGTGTCTGAGAATTGTTGACGGGGTTTTGTTGACCGGGTCCACCAACAGTCATAAGTTGTCACCGGGTTCCGGGGATACCGGCCAACTCCGCCTGCAAAGGTTGTCCAGGAGAATTATATTCTCTGGGCCTTCAAGTACCTGGGTGTCGGGTCACGATGGTGCGGGGCTCGGTTGGAGAGAAGTGACTGTTTTCGAGGGGGGATAGCTGGTTTCTTCAACTCATCTTCTCCGGAGATTCAATAAAGTAAGGTTTCCCCTAGCATTCTAAACTTAGCAAATAAAGTGAAAAAAGATCCTGTAGGGTTAGAAACATTTCATCTAACTATAGTCATGCTGAAATGTCTAGAACATCGGTAATACTCTGATAGACTACACTAAATACCAAAGAAATACATAACCATCAGTTAGCATTTTATCAGTAGCGGGAATAAAGAGGTCGTTAATCTACTTTAACATATCAGAGTAGAAGACATAAAGAACACTAAAACATGAAATACCATTAACTCAGAAGCAGGAATGCACCCAACATCATAGCCGAGAATTCTTCCTTCTTTATTAATATTCCTTCCAGCAAGCACTAGTGCGTGATACAATGGTGGCTCCAGGGGAGCATCTAACTATTGAGAAAAAAACAATGGAGCATTGAGCTCTACAACTTGAAAAAGAGAAACCACTTTGCTATTGCTATGGACAACAAAATCATCAATTTTTCCGGCCCTTGGAAATGGGCCGGTCTGCCTATTTATACAACTCTCTTCTAACCCTAACCCTATTTACATCATGTTTCAATAAAATACAATATCTGGGGGCCGGTACTACCTGCGCCACCCTACAAAAGACTTGGAGACGGAATAGGTCTGCCATGTCAGAAGAATAAGACAAGAATATACATCGGAAGAATCGGTCTCGAGAAGAGAGCCAGAAAGGAGAAAGAAGAATGTAGGTCCCCTGGGGACTGAGGCTACATGCCCCATAAATGGGAAATGCGGCGCCCTGTCTCCAATGTGCCAGGTGTACCCTTGAGTGGCGCCTCGAGAAGACCACCTTGTTAGAAAATCAACTGCCGAGCTGACACCCCTTGATGTAGCCAACTACTTTCCTACAGCCTTTATTGACCGCTTCTGAAAGTGACCGGTTGGCCTCGGGGACCGGGACACGGATCACTTTGAAAGAATACAAAATTTTGGATCTGGGATTCCAGGATCCGGTAACTTACGTCCCAAAAAAGAATAAAGAATACTTAATGTGAGTTTTCCCCGGCCTTCGGAGAAAGCTCAAGGTTGCTTATTGTTGTTAAAGGCCTGGAGAAGGTGGGAAATGCCATCTTCATGTATATCTTTTAGGCTGGCCCTTCTGTGCTTGGCCACTTCAACTTGTTCCCCTAGGTCCGGAACATTTTCTTTAAATTCTTCTGCCATCCTTGCCACCTTCCATGCTTGGTAATTTTTGGTGTCACTCTCCCACTGCTCAATAAGCACTTCCGCTTGATGAATAACCTGCCGGGCCGTGTATAGATCTGGGAGGGTGGACACTAGGAAATGCCGAGTGTTTCCTATCTGCAGGGTGACCCACTTGTCCACTGCTTGGGCTTTCTTTTTCATTACTCGCAGGGAGTCTATGTCACTCTATGGTAGTTCTTTTGATGTGGAGGTCTCCGGAGGAGCGACATTAATGGGTCGGGCCAGCTCAGTAAGCAACCCCATGAGGTTTGCATTCTTTTTATTCTCAGCTTTGAGCCTCTGGGCCTCTTTCTCATATCGGGCCTCCACTGCCCTTGCTGCCTCCTTCAACAAGTCTACCTCACCTTGCTTTCCCCTTTTGCCTAGGGACACCTCTGCAACATTGTAATCTGCGGGGTCCGCGGTTGCTTCATCGGCATCTGGGAGAGGTGTTGCCACAATGACAACTGTTTCTCCGCCCGGCCCAGTTCAAAGAGTGTGAACTGTCCGGGCTTTCTTTGCCTTTGGCGGGGCCTGAACTTGGGCCATCATTTCGGCCAGAGAGAGAGGAATCACAGGAGTGGACTGAGATTTTCTTTTCCTGTTCTCTATCAGGCACTAAGGAAGGAGGGGTGGCCTTCTTGCCAAGATTTGTTCTCCCGATTCTTTCCCAGTGTCTTGTGGATGTTGCTCCTCAGCAACGTGGACCTCATCTGTTCCTCTCCCTGCCTCAATCTCTTCCGTAGAAACATTCTCTTCAATCTCCATATCCTCAGCCTTGTCCTGTACGTCAACCACTGGGTTTGGACCCTGGTAGGCTTCCTCAGGAATTTTTTCTTCAAGCTGCTCCTCTTGTTGCTCTTCTTCTTCTGACGGGGCCTCTTCTTCTGTCGGCACCTCTTTTGGCAGTAGGAGAGGTGTTGGGCCAAGATTTAGAGTTTGGGCTGCTGTGATCACCTGCCCAAAAGAGGATCCTAGGAGTGGAACTTGGAACGTGGCGGCTGGGGTTATGGTTATTCCTGAAGGTCTGGTTCCCCCAACAGACGACATTTGTTCACTTGGTTTTTGTTGGTCCACTCCCAGACCTTGCATTGCTTGAGCCCCGGAGATAATCTCCAGCTCTGGCACCTTTTCTTCTACCTACTACTCTTGCCCTTGTACAAGCTCTTGCTCAATATCTTCTTGTTTCGCAGCCTCTTGTTCTGCCCCCAGGACTTCTGCCTCTGCTTGTGTATCGTCCCCCTGCAAGTTTCCAAACTCATCGGCCACAAATACATCAAATTATTCTTCCGCAGGGGGACTGGCCAGGACCTCTGCAGGCTCTATTTTTTTCTCCGGCTCTGGGGAACTGGAAGAAAGAATCTCCACTTCTCAGGGGAGGGACGCCTCCAGCACTGGTTCTGCCTTAGGCTTTTTGCTGAGCTTTTTCTTCCTCCAGGTAACCAGAGGAGGTCTTGCATCTCTTATTGCCGCTGCTTCCAGAGGATCCACCCCCATCACCTTGACCATTAAGGCTACTAATGACGGGGAGGAAGGAGGACGAAGTGGCCCGGTCATAAGTGGTGGGGTGGCTAGCTTTGTTATTAATTGCTCCCTCATTTGTTGGGAGGCCGCCACCAACTATTTTATTTGTTCTGCAATGGGTAATTCTTGCGTAGAAGGGATTGTAGCTATTCTTTTTCCCTTATTTTCCCCTTGCAAAGAAGTCCTAGCCCTCGGGGTCATTTTAGGTACCGGCGACGGAGTTAACTTTGGTGCCGGTTGGGCTGCTCGGCGGGTACTCCTAGGGCACACCTTCTTGAAATAGGCGTGGCTTCTCTCGACCACCTCTCGAGTGAAGTCTTCAATAGTGGGCCCATCCTGGGCGGCCCAATTTACTGGTGGAAGGGCCTTCTTATCAATCCCCTTTTCCTTGTATTGGGGATCGATGGTGGGGGTGGCGTCAGAGAAATCTGTCGGGAACTTTCGGAGTTTCAATTTATGGATCATGCCAGCCGTCATTCTGATATAGTGCCGGCTTCGCACATCCACATCATCTTGGCAGTCTACCTAGAAGTCCTCCATGTGTATGCGATGGGGCTTTGAAGCCCGGGGCATCGCCGTTGCAATTCTGCCATGCAGATCAAAAATTTTCTGCGCTAGATAAAATTCTTGTAAGTTAAAACTTTTTAGTTTATTGTCCGCCTCCTTTGCGGTGGCCAGACTGCATGTGTAGTTCCCACAGGTGATTGGGAATAGGATGTTTGGGATCTTCTTGAGGGTGAAGAAGGCATGCACCTCCATTATTTGCCTACAATATTCCAGCAACATGATCTTGTCCCCATAATGCCTGGGCAACAAGTAGGGTTTCTCGGAGAAGCTGGCGACCCTAATGTACGTATGCTACTGGAACTGAATATAGTAATATCCATAACTATGGACCAAATTCATCACCTTAGTGCATAGGTGGGTGTGAGCAGATGGTAGTAAACGAACGCGCTGTTTACCTAGCAGAAACTGGGGAAGCTGGCCTCCTATTGAATCTGTAGGAAATGGTCCCACGGTGCTTTTTGTCCCGGGTCAATCCTGAGCACACCGTCAGTGAGTAGGCTGTGGGAATGGGGCCTCTGCTGTGCCAGGGCCTAGAAAACATAAGAAGACATATAGAACTTCTTCTTCTAGTTCAACTACTGGAATTGGGTGTCGACGTGGTTGGAGATTATTGTCGCCCAGTCAAAGAATTCTCCCTTGGTGGAGATGCCGAGGAGGAAATAGTAAATCCATCTGGAAAAATCTTGGGTGGAGGGTTGCCCAAAGACCTGGGCTAATGCTATCATTACCATTTGGATGCTCTCCTTGAATTCAGAGTGGGGAATCTCTATCTTCATTCTCTTTGGGTCCCTCTTCGGGGCCTTAAGCCAGTGGGTATTCATATATACCCGGGCAACATCCTCCAGTTGTGTAAACTGGGTCAAGGCATCGGTCCTTGTAACCACCGTAGCCCTATCAAATTGTGGGATACCCAGGCTTGCCTGGAATGTGACGGGGTCGAGGGACACCAGTGGAGTAGGGTATCCCGTGGGTTTTGCAGCTGCGAGCATGATGGCCCAGACAGAGGAGTTGTAGTTATTTGCCAATGTTAGGATAAGCTCTGGAGATTTCACGGAGCATGGGAAGTAGGCTACCCGGAGGATTCCGGAGCCCCCGACGTTGATTGCTAGCTAGTCTCCAGCCTGTCGCTGCATGTGCATTACTTTTACTAAGCCTGCATTTCTGCCCAAGTTCTGACGTTGGTGTCGATCATCAGTTTTACCTTGGACTCAATCTTCGAGCCCACAATGACGTTATCCTGTACAAACTTCATAGTGAGAGGGAGCTTTTCTAGAGCCTTCTCCATCTTGGATTTTACGGTGGCCCTAGTCTCTGTTGCGGTTGGTAGTTCTAGGCTTCCGAGCGGAGATGACGCAGATGCCTCAGACATGTTTGGAAGTTGAACTCCAAGAACCTCCAAGGCAAAGCGACCATCAGGACATGTTTATCAAAATAATCATTGCGGGGTCTAGATATCTTACCACCGTGGTGTTTGCCTTCCTGAAAAGTTAGTATCATGCAAAGGTAACCGAAAAGAAAAACATATCGTAAACTTAAAATATTCATTACACATCCGGGTCTGGGGAATTTTATCACACTTGGCAAAGACACAGGATAGATGGTGGTAAGAGGCCCGAGGCCTGGAGAAATGACCGTTAGTGAGGAAGTGTAAAAAGCCAAGTCATCAAGCCCATGTGGGCGCCACGTGTGGAGGTATTAAATGGAAGTTATGGCGATGACGGCAGAGCCAACTGTCTGAACGCGCGAAAAGGGAAAGCCACTTGGCTGGGATTGATTGCGCGCATGGGACGTAAATGAGGTTTTGACAGACTTCATGGAGGAGAGAGAAAACTACCTGTCTGAATCTGGCCAAGAGCCGAGTTTCAAACAGGTGGTTTTCTGTCTCGAAGCGAGTTCAGAGGTGGAAAACCAGAAGCAGATCAGGTGACTCGACCAGCTTGTCAAGCCACCTGGAAGGATATACATGGAGCCGAGGGATATATACAAAGAAATGAGGAGATATATAGAGGTTATATATAGCTATACATGTATACACGAATATACAATGCGGGACGTTGCCCGCAGGAAAACTAGAGAAGGCAGAAACACATATATACAATTATTTACATATTTTACAAATAGACTACTTCTTCACAGAGGGCGGACAACCCTCTGGAAGAGCTGACCCACCAACAGGCGACAGAACCAGAAGACAATAGACCAGACAAGATAGAGAGACAAAACAAAACCAGACAACCAAAACAAAATGAAACCGACAAAAACCAGAGAGCGAAAGCAAAACAGAGAAGCGGGAAAGCGGAAACACCAACCTGAGAATGCAGAAGATGGAGGAAAAGGAGGATTTACCGTAGGAACTTTGCAATAGCTCAAGTTGTCAATCGGTCAGAATCACCACCCCGAAGCACCCGCACTTGCCTAAGAACGACTAAAAATGTTAGGCGCTGATTACCATAAACTCTCTGCAAATGCTCTATTAATTGCTTTGAAATCGCTTTCTAATTCGCTCTAAGTGCTTGAAGGTTTTAATCGCGGTAAGTGTGAAAGTGACGGATGACTTCTATTTATACTCATGGTAAAAGGTAATCCTCCTCCTTCCGGAAATCTCTAGACAAGCGAAACCTCTGGACTCTGGGCCCGGGGATTCCTCGTGATGATATCTTTAAAGACATCACGGCGAAGAATCCCGAAGTTTGAAATCTGGCTTCCAACGAAGGAAAACCTCCGGGATGGGAGTCCCGGAGGCGAAAACCAAACAAACAAAACAGCATGCCGGGGAAGAAAACCCTGGAGAAAGAAAATAAAAAGGGAAAGAAAGACAAGGCAAAGCCACAAGAAAAAGCAAACAAAAGCAAAAAGGGGGACCCAACATTTTGCACACAAAATGTAGGGACAGGGATGCAGGGCATAACAAATGGTGACTATCTAGGATGAATGCCCTAGCACATTCGAGAACTATAGAATCTCTGGTTAGCAAAACTGGAACAAGCCGCCCACCGAAGTGTATGATAGGCAAAGAGAAACATCTCTGAGAGAATCCAACCACACAGGAGTCAGTCCGTAGTATTTCATCAGTGGTGTCATGTGTGCTTCTGAAGGAAATCAAGCCGATGACCTCTGGGAGGAATAGAGAAGGGGTACTAATTACATCGAACCAGTCATCAATTCGCTCGCTTCCCCTAGAGACCAGAGTTTTGTCTCACTTTTTCTCATTATTTTATTTGTTTCTGGGTGGGGAAGGCGGTACTTCTTTCACCATTAAGCTTAAGCTTAGCTAATTTTAATGGCGATACTTATTTCACCTGTCCACCTATATTTAGATGTTTGAAGAGAGGATAAGGCTCCAGACCTGGGAAGAATTCTTTAAAGTTTCAGACCTGGGTCAACCAATTAGTACAGCCGATCTACCCTCAGTGTGTCCGATTACTTGTTCCTTATATTATTTGTGTTTACTAATTGCCATACTCCCGGAGACAACATCCAATGGAGACTACTCAAAATGTGCCATAACCTGTAAAACAACCCCGGAGACCGGGTCGACTCCACCGTGCTAAAGATAGATTCTAAAGTTCACCATGCCGTAGACATTGCACTGGAGGCCAGAGTTATGTGAAGCATTCCAATTCCTTCAAGATAGGACAAAATGCTTGGACTAAAAGAAAACCAAAAATGAAAACAAAAACATAAAAAGAGAACTATCCCGGAGGACAGCCGACAAGGCTATTTACAAGACAGGGTACCTCGCAAGGAGACACCCAGAAGAGATATTTACAAGTGAAAGGCTTTACATATAATACAACTTTGGACAAACTTACCCTACTCGAAGTAGTGTTTGAGAAACTGTCCATTAACGGGCAATGCGACAGGTTCCCCAGTCAAGGTGTTAAGGCGGTAAGTATTTGCCCCGCAGATTTCTGAGATCAAGTATGGTCCGAGCTAGAGCCGTTGAAACTTAGTATGCTTTCCTTTCTTCTCCCAGGCCTTGTCCCACAACAGGACCAGATCTGAAATCTGAAAAGCCTTATATTGGGCTCTTCTGTCAAACCATCTTTTTACCACTGCTTGATGACGCGCGAAATGTTCAAGGGCTGTGTCTCGCTGTTCTTCCATTCATACCAGATTTAAGAGCCAAGCCTCTGTTAGGGATTTTTATTGTATGAACCACAATGCTTGAAATGACTACTTGAACACTATGCCTTCTAATACTAATTCAGAGACAAGAAAATCCTAATTGCTAAGGACTGGATAAGGTCCTTCTTCGTTTTTGAGCTCCACATATACTCAGGCAGGTTTTACCTTTTATGATTGCTATTTACATAGTATGTGTTAATGTGGACACTGATTTTCTATGTACCTTTGTAAAACCAACTGATAAATCACCTTGCAAATGACCAAGCATAATCAGATACAAGATTTAACCATACAAACTCATGGTCTTAAATATAGCAAATACCAGTGATACAAGGATTTTAATCCTTCTTCCTTTTGATGTAGGAGGGATAACCTAATGATTCACTCTTCAAGGAATCAACAATATGGACACTGTCCTGCTGACATAGGTCCTTAATGAGTTCAGCTCATTGTTCTGAAAACTTGATTAAATTGATTAATTTGTGTATGACTGAATGGAGAGAACATTTGCTCAGTAAACTCTAGATCAGTGCCTATTCCTTGGGCAAAGAGTCAATGGAAACATATGTCAACAACATGAAACTAATGCAATACTGAAGGATGCCTTACAAACTTCATACAATCCAAATTGAATGCCTTACAAACAATCTTCTCAACTCAATATTTCTTCATTAGATCTTCACAACTATGTCCTTCTCTCTGAAATCATTTACAAAATTTAACTCTCTCCTTGAGAGAGACTCACAAATGATTAGACACACTACCTTGTAGTAGGTATATTCCAGATGCCTTACAAATGAACTATACTAGAGCACAAACCACAGTCAAAAGAGATAAGACAATAATGAATAGGAACTGCACTGTATTCTCATTAATCCAAGTTGTTTCCAAATATCCAGACAATAAACTCAAGAAGTAAACATGAAAAAGAAGCAATCTTTACAAATAAAATCTCCAAACAAATGGTAACCTGCTCTGGACATCTGCAAGAAAAAACCAAAATAGAGCAGAGGAAAGGAACCCATACAACTAAGAAAAGAAAGAAAGATATAGAAGAGAAGAAACCCTAAAAATCTGTCTAGGCAAACACCTGTCCTCTCAAAATATCTGATTTTTACTCATTCTTTGCTTTTCAAAATATCTGATATATTCAATTAATAACTGAGTCCATCTGTCTGAAAATATCTGGTTTTATCCCTTGCAAAATATATTTCATTCTCCCACTGAGAAGTTTCCAAATCTAATCTCATATGCAAAATATCTTTGAAAATCTGTCACATTTCCCTTTGAAAATCTGATTTATCCCCTCGAAAGCTCTGTCAAATCTAATTTGTTTACCCTTTAAAAAATCTGATCCTTTCATGCCTGAGAAAATCTGATTTCTAGTGTCTGTAGTTTTAATGTTAAAGACATTGCAAATACCCTCCAAATGCTATACAATTCATAACACTTATGTGCTGGCTGTAGCTTCTGGCACAATTTCAATTGAAAACGCTAGTTATTCACATTACAATTTGTAATCTTTTGAAAACATTTTTAATTTTCCTTTATATTACACATATCTCTGCCAAAACTCATCACCGAATGGATGGCATTAATTGGTGCCATGTATTATTTGAAAGTCCTCTTGCACTATTTAATCCTAGCTGGAAGAGAGAGTGTACGCTTTTTTCCATCTGGCACTCGTCAGCCTGAAACTAGCCAACACACTGCACTTTATTCACTTTTGGAAAGATCCTTGTGAGTGAGAAACACATCCCTTTCATTCAGCCGGTCGCATACTCGCCATCCAACCTCACTCCACTTTTCACCTTCGGCGAGTGAGCGATGACCTAATTCTTGAACCTCATCTTATGCCTGTCGCATACTCGCTATCCTTTTATGCTTTACTTTTGGGTTCATGCGAGTGGGAAATGCTTTCTTCACCTTTAACCTGGCGCACCCTCGCTAGTTAAATTTTCATGTCACCTGAGTCTTGGCGACTGAGCGACTATGCATCTTACCTTTCAGCTATTCCATCATCGCACACTCGCTGGCCTTTTAAACTGTAACTTTTGGATTTGAGTGGGTGAGCGACATTCATTTATTTACTACATACTCAGTTTGGTCGCTCACTCGCACCACTTAATACTCCAGCTTTCATCTTATGTGCGATTGAGCGATGGCATCTATTCTTTTCTCAGTCGCAAACTCGCGAGCTTGAAAATGTTACTTTATCACTGACTGCGAGTGCGCGACTGTGTCTTTTCTTTCTTTATTGATTGGCGAGTGAGCGATGTCTTTCCATTTTTAACTCATCGCATACTCGCGGGTTCACCTTTGATCACCTCGAAGCATCAGCGAGTGAGCGAGGCGATGAATGGATCCTTTGTCGCTCAGTCGCGGAGCATGATATAGACAGCAAAATTTTACAGCGACTGCGCGACATACACACTTTTAACCCGTCGCTGACTCGCTAACTTGTAACTTGACTTTCATGAGACATCGCGACTGTGTGATTTAATTTTTAAAACATTGGACCCACTCACTCGCACACAGATCAAAACTAGACATAAGCCGATCGCGATTGCGCGATTCCCTTTCACTGACAGCTCGTCGCCCACTCGCGCAGCTTAGAGACACTTTAAAAAGACCGACGCGACAAAGCGATTAAACTCAAACATGAATTCAAAAGGGATTTTGATTTCTCATTGGATCACACAGGTGTCTTTTTTCACACTACCAAAATAGCCCTTAAAACTTCTGGACTTCTGGGTTTCAGCAAAATAGTAAAAACTACAAACGGATTTGGCTTTGAAAAGTACTGAAACGGATTCACCAGAGGCTAAAAATGGACAGGCCAGAAGAGGAACAT
Organism: Thuja plicata; assembly: GCA_018584345.1. NCBI lineage: Eukaryota > Viridiplantae > Streptophyta > Pinopsida > Cupressales > Cupressaceae > Thuja > Thuja plicata. Next base: position 5,251,322 of record MU227058.1, read on the forward strand.
GTCTACAATAAAAATCCATCATTAATTCTTCTTGATCAATCACCCAGTATCAAATATAGCTTCACAAACAGGGCTCCCAAAAAACAAATGAACCAGTGCACAAGTGCAAAACTGAGAAAACACCTCTGGAAGGAGATGAATAAACAGGGTCGAAACTCATCACAGGGACCTGAAACCTGATACATAGAGAGTATGCAATGTGTACAAAAAAATGTTAGGCTTAGATCTTCATAACACTTATCAAATTTCAAGACATTCAATCCCAAAGTAACCCTTCTCGGCGATTTCTACACTTGGTAATTTTTTGATTTTGAGACCCCCTAGGAACGAACTGATGAAAACCCATTTGAGCATGCAACTTTAGGACTCGGAATAAACCATTGAAGCATATGAAAGGAAAATGGACAAATTAATTTTATGAAACCACCTAGAATACACCTGGTTCCCACATGCATCTTGAAAGAAAAATAGCACAAATGCATGCTAATGTGTCCTATTCCTCACAAATTTTTTAGAGTGCCAACAGCCTCCACAATGTTGTCCCTGTTGCTAAATTCCTACATAAGCCATAAAACTGGGATTTGTAAATTGACTGGGAACACAGGGTTCTGACGATAAACTAGATGGAACGGGGATGTTCCCAGGGCAGCTTTGACATGAATGCGATCTGCCCAGAGGGCGAATTTCAACTTTTGATGCCAATCCCGAGGATTTTGTTCTAATAGATGTTTGATCACTTCAAGCAGATTTTTATTTGTCGATTCAGCAACGCCATTTCCCTGGGGGTAATAGTTGCTGGAGAGCTTCAGTGTGATCTTTTGATTGTAGGTTCATTCAAGTAACTGCGCTGAAGAAAATTCTGGACCATTGTCACATACCGAAGCAAAGGGCATTCCAAACCTTGTGATGATATTTTCTTCCAAGAACTTGATAACTACGTCCACCGTGTTGTTTTTGCAAGGTATAGCTTCAGACCACCGAGTGTAGTAATCAGTAGCAGTAAGGATGTATCGGTGGTTGGCAGATGAGTTGGAGTTGATTTTCTCGATGAAGTCGAATGCCCATTGGAAAAATGGCCTAGCCTCGTAGACTGGTTGTAGAGGCATAGCTGGGTTAAGTTCACGATGCACTGCGGTTTGACAAGTATGGAATTTCCTAACATGAGCATAAACATCCTTGAATATACAAGGCCAATAATATCCATCCCAGAGGTTCTGATGGGTAGTGGCATTGGCTAAGCCATGCCCAGTTCTAAACTATCCGTGGAATTCATCAATCACTCTTACAACCTGGTTTCTGTCGATGCACCGGAGGTACACTCCCTCGTAGTTTCTGCGGTAAAGTGTGGAATTTTTGATCATGAAGTGGGTGTTTTTCATCCGTAGGGCGCAATGTTTGTGGGGAGGTAACCCCTCTGGGCATTTGTTGTTTAGTAGCAAGTATACCAAATCGGTGTACCACGGATCTTGGGTAATGGACTCCACCGTGTAAGTCTGACATTCTATGCGGGGAGTCTCTTCTGCCATCGCTTGACTTAGTCCCTGCCCTCGGACTATCTTCATGGGCTACATCTCTAAGTCATATTCCTAGAGGATGGCCATCCATTTCCCCCGTCTCTCGCCCAATTCACTCTGCATCAGCAGAGATTTGTCCGGAATGATAGCATGTACTTTGCTCTGAAGAATATAATGCCAGAATTTCTTCATGGTCTGAACTAGAGCAAAGGCTTATTTTTCTAGTGGTGAATACCGGACTTCGGCATTCTTGAAGGGTGAACTCATGAAAGCTATTGGTCATTCCTCCCCTTCAACCTTTTGGGTCAACACTGCTACAGCAGAATGTGGCGAAGCAAACGAGTAAATGTAAAACAGAAGGGAATAGTCTGGACTAGCCAGGACGGGTGCTTCCATTATTGTCTGTTTGATCTGGGTGAACGCCCATTTTGCCTTAGGAATCCACTCAATTTTGGTATCTTTCTTCATCATCTCATTGAGCGGTTTGACTATCTCTGCGAATCCCGTAATGAACCGCCGGACGAAGTTGATCTTCCCGAAGAAGGATCGCATCTCTTTCTTATTGCCAGGCATTTGTAATTTTAGCAACGCTTCAACTCTATCAGGGTCTATGGATATACCCTTCTCAGAGCCAATATTCCCGAGCAACTTCCCCTCGGTGACCCCGAATATGCAATTCTTGGGGTTGAGGGATATTCCATACTGGTGACATCTCTCGCAGATCTGAGCGAGGTGAGCGGAATGATCACGCCTGTCCCGAGAAAAGATGGTCAAATCATCCATGTAGATGATTATGCACCGATTCACAAGGCCCTTGAATGTAATATCCATGGCCTTCAGAAATGTTGCCCCTGCATTGATCAAACCAAAGGGCATCCTCCTATACGCAAACGTTCCCCACTTGGTGATAAATGCCATTTTCTCTCTGTCTTCGTATTTGACCATGACCTAGTTGTATCCCGAATATCCATCTAAGAAGGACATCATCTGGGATCCATTTACTATCTGCAACACCTCATCCAATGAGAGGAGAGGGTGATTATCTTTTTTAGATGCCTTGTTCAAGTTTTGGAAATCCACGCAAAGGCAGATCTCACCATTTTTCTTCCTAACAGGGACCAGGTTGGAAACCCACGTAGTGTGTCAGACTGGGAAGATTATCCAGGCTGACAGCAGTTTCTCTACCTCTTGACGAATCAGAGGCTCTATCAAGGGGTTGACCGGTATTTGCTTTTGCCGGAAGGGCTTAGCGTCAGGCTTTAGGGGAATGGTATGGGTCATGATGGATGTATCATATTTTTTCAAGTCTTCATAACCCCAGGCAATTACGTCGATGTATTCTCAGAGAACCGCGAGGATCTTCTCCCTTTCCTCAGGGGAGCAGGAGGTACCGATGCGGATGATCTTCTCTTCACCGGGCTAGCTGATGTTAACCTTCTCAAACTTCCCTCCCTCAAGGGAAGATGACACCTTCTCACGGGCCTGAGGGTCTGAGTCAAAGATTCATTCCAGTGCAACCATCCCCTTTGGGATGGTGTTAGTAGGCAAGTCAATGATCCCATCATCTTCATCACTCTGCCTAGTATCGTCATGGTCTCGTTCCTCCACTATCTGATCCTCAAAGACACCAACATTCACCATGAAAGCCAGGATATGTTGATCGTCTTCAAAAACCTGAAAGTGGGTGACATTATCTAGGATGGAAGGGGTAGGGACCATGTCAACTAAAAATATCTGGAGTCGCGAGCCGGCCATTGGCTCAAGTGTGCTGGCGGAAATGGTGAGGGCATCCGGGACGTAGTTCCGTCGCTGGGGAATGAGGTCAATGCCAAAGGCATCAAAATCTTTGATAAGGCTCTAAGCCCGGTTGTGGTATGCAGCCAGCCTTTTGTCATGACATGTGTATTGAATCCGGACTTGTTTAACAATCAACTCTGAATCACCCAGAGCCCGGAGGCGGGTGATACCTTTTCTTAATGCAAATAAGAGTCCAAGAACCAAAGCCTCGTACTCTGTGACATTATTTGTATAGTTAAACTACAGCCTGTAGGACGCGAGGAAGGACTTCCCTCGCGGGTTGATTAACTCTACCCCAGCCCCACAGCCTTGTTTGGATCAGGACCCATCAAACTTCAGGGTCCATAAGTCATTGTTTGTAATCTAGGGCTGGGGAGGGGGAGTTTTCTTTAGATTATTGCTAGGAGACTTAGGGATTCTTCCCAGGACTACCGGCGTGAAAGTAGAATTTACCTCCGGAGGTGTTTTGACTTGGGATTCCCCGGGGAATGGCACCAACAAAGCGCATCCCATAGGAGTATTGGGTCCTAGGGAATCAGTTGTATGTTTATTCTGGAAGGTATCGAGTTGCCGATTAGCAATCGAGAGACATGGCCCACACTCAAGCTCTGAATGTTTTTGGTAGTGCACTCGGCACCAAGTGCCAGACAGGAGTGTAGTAAGGGTCGCTGTGGCACCCTGAGAGAAAATTTCAACTCTCATCTTTTCATCCAAGTCTTGGGCTCTCTGTAGCATTGCAGGATCCTCTCCAGGGAAGAAATTGAATGTTAAGATTTCAAAGGGTCGATACACCCCTAGAGAAGTCTTAGAGAAAAAGACCTCATTGACCCTCCCAACTTTGGTAAGGGGCTGTTTCATCCGGGGCTTGCTTTCGACCCGAATCTTATTGGATTCTCCCTCCCATGGAAGCCATAAGTGGGTGAAGTCGGTCGAAAAGTATCCATTCAAGGACTTAGACAATTTCTGACTTAGTAACATCCCGTAAGTCTCTGGGATGTCCACCACTTGGATGTCAATGATGCTGGCTATCCTGGGGTCCTGGATAAGATGTATCCAGACGTTCTTTAATTCCCCCACCATTTTTTATAGTAGTCTTATCCAGCTGGATCACTGCGCCATTAGATGGGGTGGGGTGGAATCCGAGCTTCTAACAAATAGACAAGGGCATGATGTTACCCAAAGCTCCAGAGTCTACTAGGCAATTGTGTATATTTTTGCCATAGATATTTAGGCCTAGTAGGAAGGGAGGATCCTCATTATTCCCTCAGAAGATAGCCGCATTAGCATCTTCGAAGGAGACAGTCTTGGGTGGGCGGCTAACGACTTCTGGGTTCCCTAAGAGCTTCAGAAAGGACTTCTTCTGCTCGGGATAATTTAGTAACACCTCCATCAAGGTCATGGAGGTGGTGGTCTGCTCTAACGCCTTCGTGATATCGAATCTTCCTCCCAGGAATGGGTGATTTTCCTCGGTGAGGTCTTTCGCTTGGTTAAGGCTAGGACCTTTTGGAGGGACGGGTCGATTAGTTACGTTATTCGAAGGAGGAGGAGTGTCTTTGATAGGAGGTGTGGGCGTGTAAGCTGGTCCTTTACCAACCTGGCTCCGAGTATGGTATGGAGTCTGCGGGCTAGTAAAGGCATTGACCTCAAAGGGCGGGATAGATTCATCAAAGAATCCCTGTATTTCAGATTCTTCTTCATCCTCCCCGGAAGTTCTGAAGAAGATGGTATCACAAGTGAAGGCACTATGGGTTGGCTCTTGGACAAGGGGCTCTGGAGGAGCGGCATCGTGCGACTGCTGCCTGTCTAGCTGGGAGATCATGATGACATTCTCCAAAGTGGCACAATTCACCTCATTGTGGGAACCCGTATCGTGTAGTCTACACCAGTTAGTCATGGGCTGGAGTTCTGCGACTGGCGTAAAATGTGATGGTCCAGCACTATTTTGGTTGGCATTTTGGTTCAAAGGCGGGCCTCCAGTGTTCGTGTTATTATTCCATTATTGTTGATTGGGCCTAGACCCATTGTTGAAGTTCCTTCCTCCGGCATTGTTGTTTCGTTGGCCAGAGAAAATATTTCCTCTCTGAGAATTTGAATTCTGAGGCGCATAGGACCCCGCCTTCAGTTGGCCCATGTCCATAGTCAAAGTGGACAACATTCACCGGAGGGATTCGACCTTGGCGGTCAACTGAGTGTTAGCATCACAATGTGATGGCTATGGTTGTTGTTGGCTTCCCAGGAAGCCTGCAGGATTAGCCAGAGTCGAGGGTGGAAATCCTCCAGCCGTGGATGACTAAAAGAAGGGCACTCCAGATGGTTGTGTTTGAGATTGTTGTGCCTGCTGTGGCTGATTCCAAGGGAAGAATTCCAGACCCGGTGTCGTCTGGGTCTGGGCTGGGTAAACATACCATGCCTGCTGGTCTATCAAGGGTGGTAGAGGATTCATCACCATTGAGGGGGCACCTATTGCCAGATTGGGGTTGTATCCCTCATCATATGTAGTTTCGCCGGGGATCATGTTGAAAGGTATGTTCTGCCCAATCCCGCCCTAGCTTTTGTTGAGACTGCAGGACAGCTCTAGGGCTAGGTTATAGACTTTTTCCAAGGTGTCCCAGTCGCTAGCGGCGATTGTTCTCCAAAGGAGAGTGGCAACGAAGGGGTCCATCATGTTAAGATAGGTCTATATGGTTACCTCTGGGGATAGAATAAAGGGGCCCGTGCACCGCTTTAAAGCACGCTGAAACCTATGGTTGAATGCTGCGAGAGGTTCATTGGGTTCCTTCCTAATAGAGATGAACTGGATATGGGACCAGGCTGGGTCCACATGCACATGAAAGGTAGCCAGGAAGGCGTCCTCCATGTCCTGCCAACTGTTTATGGAGTTGGCAGGAAGGTTAAGGTACCAGTTCAACTCACATTGCCCTAAAGACAAGGGAAACATTCGAGTCACAACATCCTCGTGTTGGATCTAGTGTCGGTTCATGGAATCTTTGTATGCCTGTAAGTGTTCTTCTACAGTTCATGAGCCTAAGTGCTCATATCGTGGGAAAATCTTCTCCAGGTGAGAGGGTAAGTCATTGATTGCACCCGAAAAAGTTTCCATTGGGGACCCGGTGTTTCTGAAGTATGCAGCCATTGGGGAAACTGTATGTTGGGTACTGGTTCCCAGAATTATCTGAGAAGTTTGGGTATTCGGAGGTATGGTAGATCCCCAGACAATAGTGGCTGGTGTGATTCTCGAGGTCCATTTCTTTCAAGCAGGGGGCTCGAGTTTGACAAACCTTCCGGGATTCAGGGCAGACCTAAGGACTCTTTCAAATTTAGCTGGGGAAAAAGACCCAATCCCACTGAAGGCTTGTCTCTTAAAACTATAACTTAGGGAACCCTTAGAAGGTGTAAAATTGGAATCTCTGGAAGGGGATGAGTTCATGCCCTCCTTCTAGTGCCAGTTTCTGTTGATGGGGTTTTGCTGACCGGGTCCGCCAACAGTCATAAATTGTCACCGGGTTCCGGGGATACCGGCCAACTCCGCCTGCAAAGGTTGTCCGGGAGAATTATATTCTCTGGGCCTTCAAGCACCTGGGTGTCGGGTCACGACGGTGAGGAGAGAAGTGACTATTTTCAAGGGGGATAGCTGGTTTCTTCAACTCATCTTCTCTGGAGATTCAATAAAGTAAGGTTTCCCCTAGCATTCTACACTTAGCAAATAAATCGAAAAAAGATCCTGTAGGGTTAGAAACATTTCATCTAACTATAGTCATGCTGAAATGTCTGGAACATAAATAATACTCTGATAGACTACACTAAATACCGAAGAAATACATAACCATCAGCTAGCATTTTATCAGTAGCGAGAATAAAGAGGTCATTAATCTACTTTAACATATCAGAGTAGAAGACATAAAGAACACTAAAACATGAAATACCATTAATTCAGAAGCAGGAATGCCAACATCATTACCGAGAATTCTTCCTTCTTTATTAATATTCCTTCCAGCAAGCACTGGTGCGTGATACAATGGTGGCTCCAGGGGAGCATCTAACTATTGAGAACAGAACAATGGAGCATTGAGCTCTGCAACTTGAAAAAGAGAAACCACTTTGCTATTTCTATGGAAAACAAAATCATCAATTTCGTCGGCCCTTGGAAATGGGCCGGTCTGCCTATTTATACAACTCTCTTCTAACCCTAACCCTATTTACTGTTAGAGTAATAAAGTGATTCCACTTATTAATTAAATCATATTGATTTAATTATTAAGTCACTTATTATCTCTCTTTTACTTAAGCTAAAATTTAGGCATTTAATAATTAATTCTTTTATTAATTA
>MU227058.1:5261110-5335077 GCA_018584345.1 Thuja plicata
TTAAGCTAAACTTTAGGCATTTAATAATTAATTCTTTTATTAATTATTATTATGCAACCTAGATTTTCCCTTTAGGGTTTCCCGTTTAGGGTTTCGGTATCCTTTTATAAGGATTCCCTCTTTGTAATTTTTTTTTTTTGAAGGTTATTAATTAATTGAGGATGTTATTGCATTAAGAAATTTTTCTCCATTATTTGCACAAGATGTTTCCTCTTCCATCAATCTGTGATTTTTGGCCTCCATAGCTTTTTTGCTTCTCTCTTTCTATGACAGGTTTGCATGCAGGTGATTCTTGGGAGTTGTGGGTTGATAGTTTTCATCAACTCCAATATTTACATCATGTTTCAATAAAATACAATATCCGGGGGCTGATACTACCTGTGCCACCCTACAAAAGACCTGGACACGAAATAGGTTTGCCATGTCAGAAGAATAAGACAAGAATATACATCAGAAGAATTGGTCTCGAGAAGAGAGCCAGAAAGGAGAAAGAAGAATGTAGGTCCCCTGGGGACTGAGGCTACATGCCCCATAAATGGGAAATGCGGTGCCATGTCTCCAATGTGCTAGGTGTACCCTTGAGTGGCGCCTCGAGAAGACCACCTTGTCAGAAAACCAATCGTCGAGCCGACGCCCCTTGATGTAGCCAACTACTTTTTGATAGCCTTTGTTGACCGCTTCTGAAAGTGATCGGTCAGCCTCAGGGACCGAGACACGGATCAATTTGAAAGAATACAAAATTTAGGATCCAGGATTCCGGGATCTGGGAACTTACGTCCCAAAAAAGAATAAAGAATACTCAATGCGAGTTTTCCCCGGCCTCCGGAGAAAGCTCAAGGTTGCTTATTGTTGTTAAAGGCCTGGAGAAGGTGGGAAATGCCATCTTCATCTATATCTTTTAGGCTGGCCCTTCTGTGCTTGGCCACTTCAACTTGTTCCCCTAGGTCCAAAATATTTTCTTTAAATTCATCTACCATCCTTGCCGCGTCATGACCCTTAAGTATCATGCTGGTTAATTTCACCATCTGGGCCCCATCTATCCCCTCCAGGGATTGATACCGAGAGTTCATTATCTCATCAAAACTCCCCAAAACTGAATCTTTGGGGGTATATGTATCTGTGCTAAGGGGATCAGCCCTGAAAGCCTTTATTACAAAAGACTTGTATAAATTAGAAGAATATTTTATGACATTTACCTTTTCTTGCAAGGACCCTACCAGTTGCTTGGTTACCTCCAATGTGAGCTCAAGCCTGGAGTGCTGGGTTCTTACAAAATCAAATGATTCCTCACCCAAAATTCTGGATTCAAAAATTATATCTTCTCCCAAGGTAAGGAGCTCTTCGAGCTCCACCTTCCATGCTTGGTAATTTTCGGCATCACTCTCCCACTGCTCAATAAGCGTTTCGGCCTGATGAATAACCTACCGGGCCGTGTATAGCTCTGGGAGGGTGGACACTAGAAAATGCCAAGTGTTTCCTATCTGCAGGGTGACCCACTCATCCACTGCTTGGGCTTTCTTTTTCATTACTCACAAGGAGTCTATGTCACTCTGTGATAGTTCTTCTAATGTGGAGGTCTCCGGAGGAGCAACATTAATGGGTCGGGCCAGCTCAGTAAGCAACCCCATGAGGTTTACATTCTTTTCCTTCTCAGCTTTGAGCCTCTGGGCCTCTTTCTCATATCGGGCTTCCACTGCCCTTGCTGCCTCCTTTAGCAAGTCTACCTCACCTTGCTTTCCCCTTTTTCCTAGGGACACCTCTGCAACATTGTAATCTGCGGGGTCTGTAGTTGCTTCATCGGCGTCTGGGGGAGGTGTTGCCACAACGACAACTATTTCTCTGCCTGGCCCAGTTCAAGGAGTGTGAAATGTTTGGGATTTTTTTTCCTTTGGTGGGGCCTGAACTTGGGCCATCACTTCATCCAGGGAGAGAGGAATCATAGGAGCGAACTGAGATTTTCTTTTCCTATTCTCTATTAGCCACTAAGGAGGTAGGGGTGGCCTTCCTGCCAGGATTTGTTCTCCCGATTCTTTCCCAGTTTCTTGTGGCTGTTTCTCCTCAGCAACGTGGACCTCATCTGTTCCTCTCCCTACCTCAATCTCTTTCGCAACAACATTCTCTTCAATCTCCATCTCCTCAGCCTTGTCCTATACGTCAACCACTGGGTCTGGACCCTGGTAGGCTTCCTCGTGGATTTCTTCTTCAAGCAGCTCCTCTTGTTGCTCTTCTTCTATTGCCAGGGCCTCTTCTTCTGTCAGCACCTCTTTCGGTAGTAGGGGAGGTGTTGGGCCAAGATTTAGAGTTTGAGCCGCTGTGATCACCTGCCCAAAAAAGGATATGGGGAGTGGAACTTGGAACATGGTGGCTAGGGTTACGGTTATTCTCGAAGGTCTAGTTCCCCCAGCGGACGATATTTGTTCACTTGGTTTTTGTTGGTCCACTCCCGGACCTTGCATTGCTTGAGCCCCAGAGATAATCTCCAGTTCTGGCTCCTTTTTTTCTGCCTGCTGCTCTTGCCCTTGTGCAGGCTCTTGCTCAATATCTTCTTGTTCTGCAGCCTCTTGTTGTGCCCCCGGGACTTTTGCCTCTGCTTGTGTATCGTCCCCCTACAAGTTTCTGAACTCATCGGCTGCAAATACATAAAATTATTTTTTCGGAGGGGGACTAGCCGGGACCTCTGTAGGCTCTATTTTTTTCTCCGGCTTCGGGGAACTGGAAGAAAGAATCTCCACTTCTCAGGGGAGGGATGCCTCCGGCGCTGGTTCTGCCTTAGGCTTTCTGCTGAGATTTTTCTTCCTCCGGGTAACTAGAGGAGGTCCCGCATCTCTTATTGCCGCTACTTCCAGAGGATCCACCCCCGTCGCCTTGACCATTAAGGCTGCTAATGACAGGGAGGAAGGAGGATGAAGTGGCCTGGTCATAAGTGGTGGGGTGGCCAGCTTCGTTATTAATTGCTCCCTCATTTGTTGGGAGGCCGCCATCGACTATTTTATTTGTTCTACGATGGGGACTTCTTGCGTAGAAGGGGTTGTAGCTATTCTTTTTTACTTATCTACCCCTTGCGAAGAAGTCCCGACCCCCGGGGTCATTTTAGGTACCGGCGGCGGGGTTAACTTTGGTGTCGGCTGGGCTGCTCGGCGGGTACGCCCAGGGCACACCTTCTTGAAATAGGCGTGGCTTCTCTCGACCACCTCTCAAGTGAAGTATTCAATAGTGGGCCCTTCCTAGGTGGCCCAATTTATTGGTGGAAGGGCCTTCTTATCAATCCCCTTTTCCTTGTACTGGGGATCGATGGTGGGGGCGGCGTCAGAGAAATCTGCTGAGAACTTTTAGAGTTATAATTTATGCATCATGCCGACCGTTATTCTGATATAGTGCAGCTTCACACATCCACATCATCTTGGCAGTCTTCCCAGAAGTCCTACATGTGTATGCGATGGGGCTCTGAAGCCCGGGGCATGGCCATTGCAATTCTGCCATGTGGATCAAAAATTTTCTGCGCTAGATAAAATTCTTGTAAGTTAAAAATTTTCAGTTCATTGTTCTCCTCCTTTGCAGCGGCCAGACTGCATGTGTAGTTCCCACAGGTGATTGGGAACGGGATGTTTGGGATCTTCTTGAGGGCGAAGAAGGCATGCACCTCCATTATTTGCCTACAATATCCCAGTAGCACGATCTTGTCCCCACAATGCCTTGGTAACAAGTAGGGTTTACCGGAGAAGCCAGCGACCCTAATGTATGTATGCTGCTGGAACTGAATATAGTAATGTCCATAACTATGGACCAACTTCATCGCCTCAGTGGATAGGCGGTATCCGGCATCCCAGGTGGGTGTGAACAGATGGTAGTAAACAAACGCGTCGTTTACCTGGAAGAAACTGGGGAAGCTGGCCTCCCATTGAATCTATGGGAAATGGTCCCACAGTGTTTTTTGTCCCGGGCCAATCTCAAGCACGCCGTCAGTGAGTAGGCTATGGGAATGGGGCCTCTGCTGCGCTAGGGCCCAGAAAACATAAGAAGACATATAGAACTTCTTCTTCCGGTTCAACTACTGGAATTGGGAGTCGACGTGGTTGGAGATTATTGTCGCCCAGTCAAAGAATTCTCCCTTGGTAGAGATGCCGAGGAGGAAATAGTACATCCATTTGGCAAACTCTTGGGCGGAGGGTTGCCCAAAGACCCGGGCTAATGCTATCATTCCCTTTTGGATGCTCTCCTTGAATTTAGAGTGGGGAATCTCTATCTTCATTCTCTTTGGGTCCCTTTTCGGGGCCTTAAGCCAGTGGGTATTCATATATACCTGGGCAGCATCCTCCAGTTGTGTAAAATGGGTCAAGGCATCGGTCCTTGTAACCACCGTAGCCCTATCAAATTGTGAGATACCCAGGCTTGCCTGGAATGTGACTGGGTCAAGGGACGCTAGTGGAGTGGGGTATCCCGTGGGTTCTACAGCTGTGAGCATGACGGCCTGGATAGAGGAGTTGTAGTTATTTGAAAATGTTAGGATAAGATCTGGAGATTGCATGGAGCACGGGAAGCAGGCTACCCATAGGATTCTGGAGCCCCCGACGTTGATTGCTAGCTGGTCTCCAGCCTGTCACTGGATGTGCATTAATTTTACTAAGTTCTACATTTCTGCCCATGTTCTGACGTTGGTGTCGGTCATCAGTTTTACCTTGGACTCAATCTTTGAGCCCACAATGATGTTATCCTGTACAAACTTCATAGTGAGAGGGAGCTTTTCTAGAGCCTTCTCCATCTTGGATTTTACAGCGGCCCTAGTCTCTGTTGCGGTTGGTAGTTCTGGGCTTTCGAGCGGAGGTGATGCAGATGCCTCAGACATGTTTGGAAGCTGAGCTCTGGGAACCTGCAAGGCAAAGCGACCGTCAGGACATGTTTATCAAAATAATTATTCTGGGGTCTGGATATCTTACCACCGTGGTGTCTGCCTTCCTAAAAATTTAGTATCATGCAAAGGTAACCGAAAAGCAAAACATATCGTAAACTTAAAATCTTTATTACACATTCAGGTCTGGGGAATTTTATCACACTTGGCAAAGACACAAGATAGATGGTGGTAAGAGGCCCGAGGCCCAGAGAAATGACCGTTAGTGAGGACATGTAAAAAGCCAAGTCATCAAGCCCACGTGGGTGCCACGTGCGGAGGTATTAAATGGAAGTTATGGCAATGACAGCGGAGCCAACTGTCTGAACATGCGAAAAGGGAAAGCCACTTGGTTGGGATTGATTGTGCACATGGGAAATAAATGAGGTTCTGACAGACTTCATGGAGGAGAGAGAAAACTGCCTGTCTGAAATCGGCCGAGAGCCGAGTTTCAAACAAGTGGTTTTCTGTCTCGAAGAGAGTTCAGAGGCAGAAAACCAGAAGCAGAGGTGACTCGACCAGCTTGTCAAGCCACTCAGAAGGATATACATGGAGCCGAGGGATATATACAAAGAAACAAGGAGATATATAGAGGTTATATACAGCTATACACATGTATACATGAATATACAACGCGGGACGACGCCCGTGAGAAAACCAGACAAGGCAGAAACACATATATACAATTATTTACATATTTTACAAATAGACTACTTCTACATAGAGGGCGGACAACCCTCTGGCAGAGCCGACCCACCAATAGGCGGCAGAACCAGGAGACAACATACTAGACAAGACAGAGAGACAAAACAAAACCAGACAAACAAAACAAAATGAAACCGACGAAAACCAAAGAGCGGAAGAAAAATAGAGAAGCGGGAAAGCGGAAACACCAACCTGAGAACGCAGAAGACGAAGGAAAAGGAGGATTTACTGCAGGAACTCTGCAACAGCTCAAGTTGTCAATCGGTCAGAATCACCACCCCGAAGCATCCGCACTTGCCTGAGAATGACTAAAAATGTTAGGCGCTGATTACCATAAAATCTCTACAAATGCTCTGTTAATCGCTTTGAAATCACTTTCTAATTAGCTCTAAGTGCTTGAAGGTTTTAATCACAGTAAGTGTGAAAGTGACGGATGACTTCTATTTATACTCGCGGTAAAAGGTAATCCTCCTCCTTCCGGCAATCTCTGGACAAGCGAAACCTCCGGACTTCGGGCCCGGGGATTCCTCGTGATGATATCTTTAAGGACATCACGGTGAAGAATCCCAAAGTTTTGAATCCGGCTTCCAATGAAGGACAAGTCCCGGAGGTGAAAACCAAACAAACAAAATAGCACGTAGGGGAAGAAAACCCCGGAGAAAGAAAACAAAAAGGGAAAGAAAGACAAGGCAAAGCCGCAAACAAAAGCAAAAAGGGGGACCCAACATTTTGCACACAAAATGTAGGGACGGGGATGCAGGGCATAACAAGAATCAATGTCTCCATCTGAAAAATAGTTACTTACCAAAAACTTCCAAAATCCATCATTTTTCAGTTTCCTAGAGGTCCATCAAATCAATTTTCCTAAGTTATTTTACTCTATCATTTCATCGATCTAGTCTTTCACATTTCATTAAGATATTCCAAAATTTTGACTTAGGAGCACTATCATCCACTTGTACTCTATCAAAGTGCAATTAAGATCCTCATCCTTAATCAAGACCCTAGTTAGATCTTATTTCTTGAGAACATTGTCCATTTTGAGTGACTAATTTAATTAGTCACATCATATATTCTTGAGATCATAATTCTATCCCAAATAGGAGAAAGGTATTATCCATATCCACATCATTATGGTTTATACGATCTTATTTCAATAAGGTTATCCAAAACCTTCATGAAATCATCAAAACCATATCAAATCCAACCTTGAGGCACTGCCCTAACAATCAACATCAAATCAAATCTTGAGGCCTTTCCCTCACATCCAACCTCAAATCTAACATCTTTGAGGCCCTTCCTTCACAATAAAAAAATCCAAGTGTTGCTCCTATTCCTAATTTCATCTCTCACATTTGACATCTTTCATCCTCATTATTCTATCTTAATCATCCCTAATCAAGTTTCATTTTCCTAATCCATCTAATCAAGGTCTAATTTGTCATCCCAATACCCATCCTAATCATCCATCATAATCCACATCAACATCAACTTTTTATTCATCCAATCTCATCATTCATTCTTGATCCAATCTAATTACATCATCATCATTGTAATCCAATCCAAAACCCCTCATCTAAACACCATGAATATGGTTTGGTTTCAAAAAATGGTTGAGGACTTTTCAATTCTAAACCCTGATCCTCAAATAATACCTCCAAGTCAACCAACCTATCAATAACATCCATCCAACTCATACATGCCTAAAATAATCCAACCCCTAACTACTCATATCTCTCATCACAACCCAATTACCAATTCAATCCCATAACATCACATATATCTACCATATCCCCACCCATTCTACCTCAACACGTCATATTTAATCCCAATCCATATCACATTTCTTATCCTTCCTCTACCTTTGACAAGGGAAATCCATCTCCTTATCCTTTAAACACATATGATTCCCTCCATAGCCACCTTTCCCAGGAGATTGAAGAACTTCTAAACATTGTCCTTAGCTTAAAAAATGGGGGTCAAAAGAAAACGTTTTCCTTTGAAGACATATGTCCTTCCCCCTTTCACCAAATCCATAATCCCCCTCTCCCATCCAATCCTAATCCTCCACCTAATCCCCCATATTTTTAGCCTAATGTCCAAAATCATAATCCTAATCCTCCATATAATCCTAATCCTCCAAAACCCACATCATCCCCATCTTGCAATAATGTTTCCATTGACTAGATCCAAGGGCTAGTAGAGAAGTATAAATCACCAACTCCAAATCAAGTTGTCCGATCATCCCAAGTCATGAAAACACGTCCATACCCTCCAAATGAAGTCATACCTAAATCTCCTAAGTCTCATGAGTCTTCCATCCCTCCATCCACCCAAGTTGAAGCTTCCACCTCCTTCATCACATCACCCTCACAAGTCCAAACATGTCAAGACCTTGTTTCAAAGTACGCTAATATGGATTCCTCTTCTCCTCTAGATCTAAAATTTCCTCCATCTTATGACATATTTATATACAAATATCCCAACTTTCCATATCAATATCAACTTATCCTCCTTAACCCATCTCAAGATCCCATTCCTAATCAAGATCAAGAAATTCCCTCCACCACATTACACTATCCCCTTCCATCTCAAGATCCCATCATCCCTTCCACTCCAACACATAACCTTCTCCAAAGTCAAGGTAAAATTACCCCTTCATCTCCATTTCATGATCCCAATCCATCTTACAATCCTATTATCCCCCCTCATAATCCCAATCCTCTACAAAATTACATCACACCTATCCAATTTATCCATGAAACTCACTCATCTAAGCTTGGTTCCTCCACCTATATATCAATATTTCTTCCTTTAATAGCCTATCATTCCTTCCACCTCTCTTCCCCATTCACATGGACTCACATCTTGTGTTCAAATTAATAAGCATCCCATTGGAAAAAAAATGTATCATGTGTAACATAAGAAATAGAGGTTTCTTAAAATGTAGGATATAAAATGGTGGTTATTGAAATGTAAAGGTGGTAAAGGGTAAATATGGGGGTTCATGGATTGTTATGTGTAAGAAAGGTAAGATGCTCCTTTTAACCTCAAATACACAAAGGAAGGATCCAAATTGATTAATCCCAAAGGAAGAATCAATGCATAAATGAATCAATCTATTGTAAATGAGAATAACGAAGAAGACCTTAGATTCCGTTTTATAGAAGAGAATATGTGATGGATTTAGGAAGATTAAAAAATTTAATTGAAATGAATTGAAGAAAAGTACTAACCTCAAAATGCTATAGATCTGAAGAATGCTATTTTTGGGTGCCTACACCAAGTTTCTGGAAAATATGCAACCGGATCTAGAACAGAAACGCAGAGACGAACAAAAACCAAAAATCTTTTCCAATCTAGCTCAGTTCCAATTTTGACCCAAAAGTGAATGTCATCTTTGACCTAGAATTTAGGATTTTGACCCTGAACAAACTGTCGATTATAACCCAGAAATGAATGTCACCTTTGACCCAAAATTTCTTATTCTAACCCTGAATCTCTGATTTTGATCCAGAATAGAATGTTGATTCTGACAGAAAATCTGTTTTCAAATCCCGATAGTTTACCGAAAAGGGTATCCGAATCTGCACTCCAATTTGTTGTTTCAAACCTGTCCCTTTAAGAAAAATGGTTTGTTTTTTGGGGTGAGGGATTTTCCTTGGTCAAACCCCAATTTTGGAACTAACCTCAAAGTATAATTGAAATTGCATAAGTAAAATGAAGTAAATGAACAAATTCACCTTGCTTGTATAGAAACCCTTGTGGAAGATTCAAATTCGTGGATCGACAAGAATGTATGAACCAAATGGATGTAGCATATAGAATATCGGATGTAGAATTTTACAAATCAATTTCTTGTAGATCTTCAACACCAATCTTGAATGGATCTTGGAATAGGAAGAGGCTTGGAGGAATGTGGATGGAGAAATCTTCAACAAGAGGGCTCCATAGAGCTTGAATCCTTCGAATGGCTACCAATGGATCTCCTTGATGAATTGAATGCTTGAATCTATTTGAATTCTTGAATTCTTGAGAGTAGATGCTTCCTTCAATAGATCATGCATAGATTTTGTATGAATGAAAATTGCTTATTTCGTCTTAGTTGATGGTTCCTTGTCTTAGAGAAAATGAGAGAAGGCTTCCTTATATATGAATCTAGGCCACAATATTCTAGAGAGGCATACATAGGAGAATTAAATTCCAAATAGACATATATCCCTAGAAGAGGACCTATATTGAATATAATTTAAGAATCATCACTTTGAGGACCAAAATAGCCAACCCAGAAGCGAGAATTAAACCTTTCCGAAGCCCGACATTCAGAAACCCTGGAAACTTGAAATCTAGATCTTGGGTTAGAATAAAGGTCAATTCTGACCTAGGTCTATGTGCTAAAAATGTGTCACACTTCTATGAGTCATTATATCCAAGATTACTCAAGAATGAGATCTCGAATGGCGACTCATAGCTCTCTATTCATGGAGTGCAAGGGTTTGTAATGTAGGCCCTCATATTGACCTAGTTTGTGCCCATGCAAGTACACCATAAAATGAGAGACTCAAAGCAAGAAAATGTCAACTATTCTATATGATTGCAATGCATAAAAGGAAATTAATCTAAATGATAACAATGCAATATTAATCTATGAAAGGAAATATGCAAGATTAATTTTTGAAAGTAAACATGATTCTAAGCTAATATGAATTTAATCTAAATGGATGTCATGATGCTTGAAAGAAGAAGCCAACAAGAGAGAAGTTGTAATATCCAAGCTCAAGTGCTCAAAATCTCCTCCAAAATTGCTCTCCAAACATGCAGCATAACAATACAATAAAAGTGGGATCCTAAATGAAAAGGAGAGGTTTCCTTATAAAGAAAAGTGAACGGTTGAGATTAAGAGGCAAAAAACAATGATCAATGGTGGAGATTAAATCCTGGTTGATCTATGTGCTCATTAAAGCAAAAAATCCCACCACTTAGAAAGATGTGATAAAAAAAGGATTTTTATTTAATTTATTTCCTTTTTCATCAAAAGAAGAGCTTTAAGTGGGGATTTTTATTTATTTAATTAAAAGAGGGGTTTTCTTTATAATTAAATAAATTAGAAGAATTTTATTTAATTAAATGGGAGGAATTTATTTTAATTAATTAAGATGAATTTTATTTAATTAAAAGGGAGATTAAATCTTTTAATTAAATAAAAATGATCAAACCTTAGGAAATATTGAAATGATTGAATTAATTATGATTTGATCAAGAAAATTGATTTGAATTGAAAATGTTGTAAAGCATTGATTTAGGAAATTGATAAATTGATAAATGGGGGCCCATAGTCCAGGCGACCATTTTAGGGTGCATACATTTGCCCCTCTTTGACTAATGTGTGATCATTCTCGAAACACATGTAGTCAAAGAATGCAGTTGAAGTGTGAGATCGATTTGGGATCACAAAACAACATAGACATCAACACCGTTGTAAATAAGTAATTGACGTCAGAACAAAGATAAGCTGATTGCAAAAAAAGACAAGGTCAACACCGTTGTAAATAAGTAATTGACATGTCTGAGATAAGAATCTCAAGCAAGGTTGCCCCAAGCGGAGCAATTGATAGGATTGATAAAGCTGAATCAAGGATTGAAGTTTGATAGGTATTGCCCGCTCATGATCGAAATCAAAATGAGATAGAGGAGAAATAGTAAATTGATAAATTTGATCGAATCGAACTAAAGATAAGGTTCTTGATGTAAGATGAAAGATATAAGGATCATAGAACTAAGATAGATCATCAAGCATGAAATATTATGCCCTAATGTTGAATTAGAAGAAAAGAAGTGGTGTGAAAGTGAATGAAAGATAGAAGTTTGGAAGAGGTGGAAAGAAATGGAGAGAAGAAAGAGAATTTTCCTTAAGAAAGAGAATGCCCCAAAATCAATCAAGTGTTTAAGATAGAAAATTTTGATTGAGATCACAAAAGAAGATAAGGAAATGAACATCAGAACGTGATCATAGTTGATTAAAAGTCCACAAGAAAGATGAAGGAAAACCCTCTCAAACTCATAATGCAGCCTAAAAATGCAAACTAACATGAAGTATAACAATGCAAGCTATATGAAAATGCAAAGGTGTACTTGCAATAGGGAAACTACAACATAGGACTTTGTGTTCATCATTCATTAGAGAATGTTAAGGAAATTATTTTCATCATTGGGCCATTATTAATAAACATCAAAAAATCACACAATCATCACTAGTCACCAGTGCAACTATGAAGATATGAATGTGATTTATATCAGATTGGAATGTGGAAAGATTATAACAGAAGTATCAAAGACATAAAGGTTAAGATGACTGTGATGTTAGCTTACCCAATTTAATGTAGCAAAACCACGCTCACATCAAGGCATAGAGGCCAGGATGACCAGCAGAGCGGTTGTGCAAAAATAGTGAAGCATAAAGTAGAAAGAAAATAAAAACATGCCCCATGCACCAAGTCTTCTAGCTATGCATCCTGGAGAGACTTATTAGACAAGGAAACTCAATGAAAATCAATAACAGTCAACACACAAAGAAAAGATCATAACATAGCTCAACATTAAGTGTTGTGTTTAAAAATTGAAGTGTGTTAACTGATACTGAGTTCCAAGGATAAGGATTGAATTCTTGCAAGCAAGTAAGACCACATGACAAAACAGGGTAAGACCAAACTGATAAGTGTTGAAAAACACTCAATGTCAAGGGTTGTATTGAAAAATATAGTTGAGGTGGTGTTGAAAAACACCATTTGTGAGGTGTCCTAAAGACTAACGCATCTAAGAGACTAAAGCTAACACATTTATGCCCCTTAGACAAAGACAAAGACCAATTCCAAACCAAGGCAACAAGGACAAGGCATGATGGAGAGAGACTAAGTATCGAGGACACACGCAAAGAAACAGGGGTGCAAAGGCCTCAAGTAGCGACTGTTTCAAAGTTTTCACCACTTGGATTTTATTACAATTTTTTCTCTTTCATTTTTTTATTTTTTCAGGACTTTTTATAATTTTTTTTGTATTTTTTCTACCAAGGCGCCTGTTTCCAGGTTTTCACCAAGGCACTTTTTCTTTTTTTCTTTTTTCTTTTTTTAATTTTTTTTGTATTTTCGGAATATATAATTTTTTTAGAGATACATCAGAGTGCCTATTACTATGTTTTCACTAAGATGATCATTTTTTTAGGACATTTTCTAAATTTTAGAATTTTTGACAATATATCATTTTTTGGATTTTTTCAAGATCAATAATTATGTACAAAGAATGCCCCCAGACAGAATGGGCATCATGGATAGAAATTTTTTAGGTGCAAGACATTGATAGGATCAGAGAGCTGCTCTCCCTATTCTATAGATAATAAATAAGCACCTGTCCCAAAGGCTATTATAATGATGTAAGGTCCAAGCCAATTAGGTTCAAATTTGCCCTTTTGATCTCTATGTTGTTGATTCTTAGGATTTTCATGTAGGACAAGATCTCCTACTTTGAATTCTCTAGGGCGAACCTTTTTGTTGAAGGCTTTGGACATGCGCTTTTGATAAACCCTCATATGGTCAAATGATGGTTGACGTTTCTCATTTAGAAGTTCTAACTCTTGAACTCTCATGGCACAGTAGTCTTCATCTGTAACTAGACCTTTGAGGGAAACTCTAAGTGAAGGAATCTCAACCTCCAAAGGTAACACTGCTTCATTATCATATGCAAGGGCAAAAGAAGTAGCCCCAGTAGGTGTATGAATACTCATTCTATAGGCCCACAAAGCCAAATTTATCTATAAGTGCCAATCTCTACCATTCTTACAGACTGTTCTATGCAAGATTTTAAGAATGGTTTTGTTTGATACCTCTGCTTGACCATTTCCTTGTGGGAAGTAAATGGAGGACCAATGTTGTTTGATCTTGAATTTCTTACAGAGTTGTTTAAGGTCCTTATTTATGAACCAGCCTCCGTTGTCAGTGATAGTCTCAGAAGGCACTCCATATTGACAAATGATATGGTTCAGAATGAATAAAGAGACTGTCTTACCCGAGGCAACAGAAAGTGGGACAACTTCTACCCATTTAGTGAATTAATTAGTAGCAATGATAATAAACTTGTGTCCACCTGATGAGTTGGGATGAATATTCCCAACAAGATCAAAGGCCCAGCACTGAAATGGCCAATGAGATATAGAAGGAATGCGCTCCCTGCATGGAGCATGTATCAGGTTACCATGTTTTTGACACTTTTTACATGACTTTGCAAAAGCTACTGCATCAATATGCATCGTAGGCCAATAGTACCCTGCCCTAAGCAGCCTTCGAGCCATGGAAAGACCATTGGAATGTCCCCTACAGATGCCCCTGTGAATGTCAACTAGCGCTTGGTTAGATTTTTCCTTTTCTAAGAATCTAAGAAGTGTTCCATCTAGACCCCTCCTATACAAATCACCAGCGATAAGGGAATGGTGAGAGGCATTTTAGGTAAGTTTTCTGCGTTCAGATCGGTTAAAGGTTTCAGGTATAATGCCATCATGAAGGTATGAGTAAATTGCACCATAATGAGATGACTCATGACCAACAAGGGTACAAATGACATGGATTTCTTGGGAGTCATAGATAGGGTGATGCAGCTCTTCCACCAGGAATTCAAATCTAGATTCATGTTGCTCTAACTAAAGAAGTGAAGCAAGTGTAGCCATAGCATCAACGACTTTGTTTTCTGCTCTAGGGATTTGCTAAAATGTGACAAATCTGAAGTATCATTTCAAGGAATCAACCATTTTCATGTAAGGTACCATTTTCTCATGTTTTGTTTGTTATTCATCATTAACTTGGTTGATTATTAGCTATGAATCCCCATAGATGTGTAACTCTATGATTCTCCATTCTATGGCTATCTTAAGTCCATTTGTTAAAGCTTCATACAAAGCAATGTTGTTTGTACATGGGAACAATAATTTGTAAGATTTAGGAATCGTGTAGCCATGAGGAGAAATAAATAATACACCAGCTCCTGAACTATTTTGCATAAAAGATCCATCAAAGAACATCTTCCATGTTCTTTCAGTCATATACATGAGGTGCTCATCTTGGAAGTCAACTTGAATAGGTGCATTATCTTGTATTGGGAAATTAGCTAAGTGATCTGCTATGGCTTGTCCTTTGATTGCTTTACGCTCAATGTACTCTATGTCAAACTCTCAAAGTATCATCATCCATTTAGCAAGTCTACCTGTGAGGGCAGCCTTACCTAGAAAATATTTGAGCGGATCTATTTTTCTATGAGGTGTATAGTGTGCACAAGCATGTAATGTCACAATATTTTGGAAGCAAACACAACTGCAAGGCAAGATTTCTCAATTCTGGTGTAGTTAACCTCATATGAAACAAGAGTACGGCTAATGTAGTATATTGCTCTTTCTTTCCCATTTTCATCAAGTTGAGCTAGTAATGCCCCCAAGGAAGATTTTGTCGCTGAAATGTATAGAATAAGTGGTTTCCCTAGGATAGGAGGCATTAAAATAGGAGGATTCACCAAGTATCTCTTGATTTGATCTATGCTCTTTTGACAATCCTCGTTCCAAACACATTTTACTCCTTTGTGTAAGTTCTTGTTGAAGGGTTGAGCTCTATCCGCCAATTGTGAAATAAACCTCCTTATAGGTTGAAGACGTCCTTGAAGACTCCTCATTTGACTAATGTTTCTAGGAGGTGGCATATCTATGATTGCTTGGACTTTTTCAGGGTCCACCTCTATTCCTTTGGCTGAAATGATGAATCTGAGTAGTTTTCCAAAGGTGACTCCAAATGCACACTTTTTAGGATTTAACCTTAGTTGAAATTGTTCCATGCGATCTAGAATGACTTCTAAATCATCTAAGTGTGTATCTATTTTTTTAGACTTGGCCAAGGTGTCATCCAAATAATCTTCCATGTTTTTATGCATCATGTCATGAAAAATGGTTGTCATAGCTCGTTGATAGGTGGCTCCTACATTTTAAATCCAAAAGGCATAACGTTCCAACAATAGGTACCCCATGCACAAGTGAATGTAGTCTTTTCTTGATCTTCAGGAGCTATCTTAATCTGATTGTACCCAAAAAAACCATCCATCAAGGAATAGATTTCATAACCCACAGTCATATCCACTATCATGTCTATATTGGGAAGTGGAAAGTCATCCTTTGGGCATGCTCTATTGACATCTCTAAAATCTGTGCAAACTCAAATGGATTTGTCATGTTTGGAAACTGGTACAATGTTTGATATCCATTCAGCATAGGCGATATCTCTTATGAATCTTGCACCAAGGAGTTTCTCCAATTCTACTTTGACTAGGAGAGCTATGTGAGGATGCATCTTTCTCAATTTTTGTTTAACTGGTTTGACATCCGGAGCTATGGATAAGTGATGCATGATAAGATTAATGTCCAACCCTGGCATATCTGGATAAGTCCATGCAAATTTGATCTTCTTTTTTTTGTAAGAACTTAGTGTAAGCTTCTTTTTCTTTTGGTGACAAGGACTCAGCCAAGTGTACTATTTATGAAGCCTTGTCTATACCCAAATTGACTGCTTGTGTTGGTTCAATAAGCACTGAAGATTGATCTTGAAAGTAGCTAGGGAGACAATCAAGTACCTCATCCTTAGGCACCTCATAGAGGTTTTCACCCTTGGATACGTCATTTATTTTTACTTTTTTTGGTTCAAACACCACCACACAGTATTTTTCACCATCAGAACTCCTATTCTTTTGATTTTCTTTTCTTTTTATTTTGTGACTGAGGTACTTGATGTCTGGCTCTGTCATACTAGTAGCCGGTTCACTAGTGGAAGAGACTATGGGTTCAATGGCATTTAGGTAACAGGCTATCTCATAATCATTTTGAAATGTTAAGAGCTCAGGTTCTTGATAGCATTGGGACCAATCAATGAGGTTGAGATGAACAAGAGGCAAGTCAATGACTGGTTCAAGGTTATAAATGTGAAGGATATTATTGCTAGTGACCAAAGAGTCAGAGTCCATCAAGTATCCTTCTAAGCTACCCAAATCGGGATTTGTCCTAACAAGAGAAGAATCATCCACTAAGGAAACATGCGGGGTCAAATCATCTAATCCTACACATGACTTGTTGGCTACCTTGGGTTGAGAACTATAAGTGTGGATAACATCAATATCTCTATCAACTGTGGAGGACTCAAAAAAGGAGTCCCATTCATACTCGTGTGAACTTGTGTCTGAACTGCGACTAGGATGCTTACACCATGAAGGTTTTGCGCATCTTGATGTGGAAGGTTTCATTTCATCAAAGGTAACACCTTCTCTTTCCATTAAATGAGCAAGATTCTTATGTTGGCATTCTCTATTAGGATCTTCAATATCTGATTCATTTTGTTCTAAAGTTGTATTTGACATGTGAGTGAATGGAATATCGGAATCTCCCCAAAGGAGATTAGTGGAAGGGACCCAATCTTCACACATGTCTTTCTGGTTTGTAAGATTAGGAACATATTCTGGTTCATTATTGCTATCACTTGTTATAATTCTCAAATCCTAGGCCAACTGGTGTTTTAGACTTACGTCCAAAAAAAGCATGATGAAGGGGTTCAACTCTAGCATCTAATTTGTGACTAAGAGGGCCATGTCTAGGATAACCCATCTTTTTAAGGAAAGCATACCCTCTTCCATATGCCTTAGGAGAGGGAGAGAAGTTTTCATTATGCATGTATTTTTTTTCTATATAGATCCAGTCTCTAACAAATGTCTCTTCTTTCTCATCTTGGATAGCCACTGATGACTCTACAAATGTGCCAAATAATGTCATAGCTAAAGAAGAAGGTTTATTTTCTTTTGAAGGTTTTCCATAAGACCAAGGTGAGACTGGCAGTGTTGTGAGGGAGTTGAGATTATACCCCCCATGCCAAGATCTATGGATTTGAGCTTGTCTCTACACTCAGCTAAATTTGCATCAAAATCTTCTGCTTCTCTATTGAGGGGAATGTGAGTTCCTGCTGAAATGGAATTGACAGATAAAGTGTTATCCCCAGGTATAAAAATCTCTATTCCATTGTAGGGGAACTTAACACATTGATGATAGGTAGATGACACTGCTTGCATATCATGAATCCATGGTCTACCAAGTAAGATATTATACGCAAGGGGGCCAACATCAACTACTAGGAATAAGATATCTTTTTCAATAGGGCCAATCCTAACATGAAGGATGGCCAACCCCTTGGAACTTCTTTCTGCCTCATCATAGGCTTTGATAGTAATATTTTTTCTGGTATCTATGACTTTCTTAGAATAACCCAACTCTTTTAACAAACTAAAGGAACAAATATTCAGCCCAGCACCCCCATCTATCAACACACACCTGACATGGGTTTTGTGGATCATGACCTCAATATGTAGAGAAATATTGTGTGGGTGACTCAAGGATTTATTATCATCCTCCAAAAAGGTAAGGTAATGAGGGCTAGCAATGTGATTAACCATGTTCTGGAATTGATCGACATCTAAGTTGTTGGGGACATTTGTCATGTGTAAAGCATCCTCAAGGACTTTCTTATGTCTTTGGGACAACTCTAAGAGCTCATAGATCAAAATCTGAGCTGGGGTTCTTTGTAACTGATCGAAAAGACTATAGCTTGACTTTGGATTAACTTTTGGCTTCGAGGTGACATTCTTGGATGCCACTTGCTTTGGTTTAGTTGACTGACTGGAATTGGGTCCTCTAATGACAACGGACCTTGACTTATTTTAACAACATTAAGAGTTTGGGATGATGCTCTAGAGTTGGGACCCCTTAGAACCACAACGGGATCTTCATCAAAGACAGGAGGAGAGTCTACATCTAGATCATAACCATAGGGATCTCTACCCTTTATCATATTGACATTCTCTTCTACAAATTCACGCACGTTGATAGTATTCTCTACATCTGTGTAAGTGTAGTTGATATCAACTTTTCCATTCTTAACTTTAGAGGTTTCCCCCTTCTCATATTTGGGCAACAGTTCCTTGAATGCCTTATGATCGGCATTAGTATTCAATCCATCTACCTTAAGCTTTCCATTCTCAATGAGATCTTGAATAATATGGTTGAGTTTGTAGCAGTTTTCAATGTTATGTCCAATACCATTGTGAAATATGCAAAAGGCCTTCTCATCCCACCAATGTGGCTTAACGTCAGGTATATGAAACTTTGCAAGATCTTGAGGATGTGCAAGATTGTTGGCAACGAGCATCTTCAAAATATCCTCATATGAATCACCAAGTTTTTCAAATTGACGTCTTTCTCTCTTAGGCTTATCTTGGTATCTTGGCTTATTCTCCTATTGGTTATATGTGTTGAGATTCATGGCTTGAACAACACTAGCCAAGTGGAGCACAATTTGATCCTTGTGTTGGGAGGAGTCCACAACTCCATCATTAACCACCTATTTATTATTATTCTAGTGTGGATTCTTCCCTTTATCCTTGTTAGAGTTGTTGTTATTTTGACCATTGTTGTTGTTGTTTCCATGTTTGGTCAAAATTCCTTGTTCTTTTAAAACATCCTCAATCCTACATGCGGTTTCAACCATGGTATCAAAGGAATCAAAAACCATTTTCCTAACTTCATACTGCATTTCAGGAACTAAGTTGCTAACAAGGATTTCAATATTTTCATTTTCCAAAATGGTTCTAGAATATCGAGAGCATTGTTGTCTCCACCTTTGCAAGAAAGCAACAAAGGATTCCCCTTGACTTTGTTTTAAATTGCATAATTCCAACATGGTGATAGATCTTGAAAGATTGTATGCAAAATGTTGAACAAACCTATGAACAAGCTCATTGAAAGTCTTTACGGGGGAGTTATATTGGTGAACCATTCCATTACTTGACCCTTAACACTCCTCTGGAATAATCTCATAAGATACGAGTCATCTTGGTGGAACTCAAAACTTGTGGTATAAAACTGGCGCACATGATCATGTGGATCTCCATTGCCATCATATTTGTCATATTGAGGAATTTCAACCTTTCTAGGGAACTCTTTCATGTCAACACTCTTATTAAAAGGATTAGGACAAATTGAATCTAGTGAAAATGAATTCTTAGGTGCCATCATCTTTTCCACCATGCTCTTAAGTTCCTTGAGCTCTTCCTCTTGAGATGGACCTTGCTTCTTAATCTTTTTGTGCACATCAAAGTTGTAAGGGACTCTAGCAACCTTGTTTATCAAACTCTCTAGGAACTTATCTTTATTTTTCTCTAGATATTTCTGCACATACTTTAGAAAAAATGGTTCTTGTTGCATTTTCATAAAGTCTTGGGAGCTGGAGTCAAAATTGGAGCTACTACCCCCATACTATGAACCATGATGAGCATGTTGTGAAGGTTTCCTTGAGTTCCTAGTAGGTGTTTGTCTCCTATAATGATCATTTCTAGAATCCCCTCTTCCTCTAAGGATAGGAGATCATGATGGTGTTCTTGAATTTCTCCCACTTTGTGGAGTCTTAGGAGGAGTGGATGCAAGAGAGCTATTTCCACCATTAACATGCATGTTATTGAATTGGTCATTGAGTCGCTGAGCCAAGAGCCTATCTTGTTGCTCGTGAAAATATTTCTTTTCCATTTCTACCAAAGTCTATCTCTCCAACTCTAGGAGTATGATCTGTTCTTCCTTTGCATCTTGTTCATCTAGGAAGGCTATCTTTTCACACTCAATCCTCTTAAGTCTTTCAATCATGTATCCTAAAGATGTTTTGAGTAGTGAACTTGGTCTTTAATTTTGAAACAAGTTGTTGGTATAGGTTGTATTAACATGAGTGTCATAAAGTTCATCTCCTTGGTTCTCATGTTGTGATAACTCATCTTCATAAGCTTGTCTTTTTCCTCTCTCTCTCTCAGCCCTTTGATATGCATATAGATATCTTGTTGAGATAAGAGGTGAGACTGGTCAACTGTTATGAGAGGAACCACCAAACGAAATAACATCTATATGCTTCACAAATATGTCATCAAGAAGTTTATCCATGTCTTCCCTCTCTCGTCAAGTCATTGTGTAACTCATATCCATAGAAGAGTGAGAAGATGCTAAGGGGGTACCCAACTCACTAAGGTGACTCTTGGAATCAAAGAAAATTTATGAGTTGTTCCTAGGTGATTGATCAAATATTGGTTCTTTTTCCTTATGTCTTTGGCGAGTTTGAACTAAGGGTAATTGGTTGAAGACTACTTGAGGTCATTTTCCTTGATTTACTTGATATCTTGTTGTAACTGGCATGAAAGAAAAGGTACCAGCTGATAGGATGACCCTAAGAGATGTTGGTATCAAACTAGGATAGTAAAGGCATTAACTTGTCCAAAAGAGGTGATAAGATAGAATTTGCAAGAGGCGTAAGCCAACACTGCCACAGAGGTGCCCATGTTTTAGATAAATATCCTAGCACATATGGATCAGGAGGATGGTCTCACCCAAGTTATATTGATTGAATTTGAATACATGAAAGTGAATGGAAAAGAGATTACCAAAACTCTCCAAGTGTGTTATCAAAGAATCTAAAGGTTTATCTTTTCAACAAGGATGGTTTCTAGCTCGCCAAGCTCCAAGCAAGGTCACTTGTGAAATCAAAGATTACTAATCCAAGAGGTCAAAACACAAGAATCCAAAGCTAAGCAAGATTCTAACAACAGGGTAAGTAATCCAATCTGACCTGGATCAACCAAGGAAATTGGAAAATGACAGGACAACGGGTTAAGAAAGCTCAGAATGGACAACAAGAAGCTTGCTGATATAGCATCAAAGGATAGATTCACACGATGAAATGCTTACTTGCATGAAGATTACCATAGGACCACACAAATTTTTGTAGATTGGAGCGAGGAAAATAGAACTGATGTGACATGATGACAGCAAATTGACAGCAAGTTGGTAGAATATCACGCAATGATTCTCATAGAGCCGCGCAAGGAAACGCGATGAGTCGTACGAGGAATCAATTTTTTCACGCAAGGGTTCTGACAGAAAGGAACCAAAACTCAATTTTTTTCATTTTCAAATAACCAACTAGATGCATTAATAGATTTTTCTCATGAATCAGGCATGCAAGATAGCAATCAAGGAGTTCAAGAAAATGTCTTCAAACAATGAACAAGGGACAAAGAAACCTTGCGCATGATCAAGAGTAGTGATGTAGTATTTCTACTCCCTAAAAATTCTACTTGTGTATGTTCTCAAAATGTTTTCAAATCACGCACATAGTCCTAGAAAAGAAAATTTTGGTTGCACTATGGTTTGTAGTAATGGTTTGACTCTGTAACTTTTTCAATCCCAAGTGGGTGAAATCCAATCCTGGCACATCAAGGTTTTGACACAGTCTGAGAATTTAATCAATCAGGAGCTGTTGAGGAGATCTAACAACCCAACAAGAAACTACACTTGTGGAGATTTTTTCGACAAGGACATTTATATAGCGGTTGTTTCTACCATGGAAAATATGGCTATTACCGCTTGAGGTTCCATCCACATGGTTTACCCAATAAAGGGAGTGTCCACTATGGTTAACCCTCTCTAACAAGGAATAATCACAATATGAACCACATGGGGACTTAGTTTGGATTCAAGGGTTCCAAGTTTCTAATTCTTCCAAAAGGGAAAAGATCATAATCCTCTAGCCTCTTCACCACACCCAAAAATAGAAAGAAAGATTAATTGACCCACTAATTTGAAATCACCTCACCCAAGGTTCGTATATCAACAACAATGACCACCAATCTCAAGAGAGAAAGTACCAATCAAAGTTGAAGACTAAACCAAGTTTGAAGTAATGACAAATCCTTCCCTACCTACAAGGGGATCTATTGTTAAGAAGAGCTTCCCATGTAAGACAAGTGAATGAAGCCCACTCTCTCAATATCGCCACAAATAGTGTTCATAGGGCCTAATTAATATGTGAAATACATATGCAAGAAAGCAAATCTAGGTTCAAATTTTATAGCACCAATTGGAAATGTGATCTATGAAAGCAAGAAACACTCAAGCTAAACACATGAGAGGTTCATTTTTATTTCTAAAATCCAAATGTTCTAGAGATGCAAAAAATACCTCAAGTCCAATGCAACATGAACATTTTGTTGTTTATCCACGCAAGTCCAAATCAGTAGCAACAACAACAACAACAAATTAGAAACCACCAGAAACAGTAAACATTAGTGGTTAGAGATCAAAGATATAAAATATAGTAATAAAAACTAGATCTCTAGTGCAAAATATTGCGTTAATATTCTTAGAGTGCCATGCAAAGATTCACAAAGTGCCACGCAAAGATTTGCAGAATCTCACGCGAAGAAACACCCTAACAACAAAAAAATGTAGAAAATAGTAAACGGTAACAGATCACTGTCTGTTGCCAAAGTCCGCGCAAAAATTCGCATAGAGACGTGCGATGAAACTCTGTGTATCACGAGAAATTTTCCATAGATTAGCAAAGCTTCATGCCGTTTTAAGAAAAATGTCGTGCGAATTTTTTTCACAGAGCCGTATGGATGGAAAAATCAGATTTGCAAGAAAATAATGGAAATGGAGCTAGATTTGCCCCACGGTGGGCGCCAAAAATGTGCGCTAAAAATGTGTCACACTTTTATGAGTCATTATATCCAAGATTAATCAAGAGTGAGATCTCGAATGATGACTCATAGCTCTCTATTCATGGAGTGTAAGGGTTTGTAATGGAGGCCCTCAGATTGACCTATTTTGTGCCCATGCATGTACACCATAAAATGAGAGATTCAATGCATGAAAA
This sequence comes from Thuja plicata, assembly GCA_018584345.1. Taxonomy (NCBI): domain Eukaryota; kingdom Viridiplantae; phylum Streptophyta; class Pinopsida; order Cupressales; family Cupressaceae; genus Thuja; species Thuja plicata. The sequence goes on from MU227058.1 coordinate 5,284,508, forward strand.
TGACAACTATTCTATATGATTGCAATACATAAAAGGAAATTAATCTAAATGATAACAATGCAATATTAATCTATGAAAGGAAATATGCAAGCTTAATCTATGAAAGTAAACATGATTCTAAGCTAATATGAATTTAATCTAAATGGATGTCATGATTCTTGAAAGAAGAAGACAAGAAGAGAGAAGTTGCAATATCCAAGTTCAAGTGCTCAAAATCCCCTCCAAAATTTCTCTCCAAACCTGCACCATAACAATACAATAAAAGTGGGATCCTAAATGAGAAGGAGAGGTTTCATTATAAAGAAAAGTGAACGGTTGAGATTAAGAGGGAAAAAGAAATGATCAATGGTGGAGATTAAATCTTGGTTGATTTATGTGCTCATTAAAGAAAAAAAGCCCACCACTTAGAAAGATGTGATAAAAAATGGATTTTTATTTAATTTATTTCCTTTTTCATCAAAAGAAGAGCTTTAAGTGGGGGTTTTTATTTATTTAATTAAAAGAGGGGTTTTCTTTATAATTAAATAAATTAGAAGAATTTTATTTAATTAAATGGGAGGAATTTATTTTAATTAAATAAGATAAATTTTATTTAATTAAAAGGGAGATTAAATCTTTTAATTAAATAAAAATGATCAAACCTTAGGAAATATTGAAATGATTGAATTAATTATGATTTGATCAAGGAAACTGATTTGAATTGAAAATGTTGCAAAGCATTGATTCAGGAATTTGATAAATTGATAAATGGGGGCCCATAGTCTAGGCAACCATTTTAGTGTGCATACAAGGTCAAGGTCGAGGTTGACCTTGACCTAGAAAGGTCAATTTTGACCATGAGGTCAAAAGTCCTAGTTTGCAGTTTAGGGTGCCAGAAATAGGCCAAAGAAAAGTGGGAAATGGGGCAGAATAGGGGGAAAGCCAGATCCAAGTCAAAGACTCATTCAAAGTGCTTGACATGACCCCAAACCACTTACTCAAAAGGCTAAACCAGTCTACAATGGAAGTGATTCCATCTTTTGACTATACATTTAGCCCCCACTTTAGCAAGAGTATGGACTCGATAAAAACTCTTGGTAAAGGAGATCATGAAGAAAAGATAATCTTATTGAAATCAAAAGGGACAAAGAAATCCTCAAGCCCCCAGGGACTTAATTATTTATCAACCCTATGATCACAATAAGAGAGATATCACCAGTTAAAGAGAAAGAGAGATAGGATGTGATTATCTCACCCAATGAGAACTTATATCCCATTGTGAACCACACAAGGAAAAAGTGCAACTGGAAAGATGGAGTTGAACCGCCTAGTGAATGTGGCTACTCACTAGTCAACTCATTAGGGAGATCTGGTCTTAAGGACACCTTCCGACCTTAAGGGATCAAAAAGTTGTAAATTGTAACTCAAGGGATCAAGAGATCCATATAAATTTAAACTGGAGGGATCAAGAGATCCTATAAGGTAAAAATCCATGCTTTAAGGATTAGTCTTTAATCCATAAAGGGAGAAAGTTTTAAGTTTGAAAATATTTTGAAAGTGCGTGTGTGCATAAAGTGAGTAGAGCGTATGCCCCCATGTTAAAGTCATTGCTAACACTTTAACATGAGAAATGGCTTTAACAGAAACATAAACAACTCTACTAATTATGTTTCCACTACGAGATGCCCCCAAACAAAGACAAATAAAGGGAAATACCACATAAACATACAAAGAACATAGAAGGGGTCTACCTACTGTGGGGTCAGTATGATCATAAGATAATATGTATATATAGATATGATATTATTGCAAATGAATTGATATCATTCCCCAAAGAAAGTAGAACTACAATTACAATGGAGGAAAGAAAAATTAAGAGTTATGAAGAAGATTCTTTTCAGACCACAACATGGAGACCAAAAAGAATCAGTGCTACCATGTCGTAGATCCAAGAAGACTACATAAGGAAAAAATTTACAAACAATAGCACAAGTACAACATAACATGAAAAAAATATATGGAAGAGTAAGGATACATATAGAGGAATTGTACAACATGTTTGATTCCTTTATAAAAAAGTAACAAGGGTCGTATAAAAGAATCTAACAAACATTTAGAAAACACATTACGGAAGAAGCACAGTATAGTAGGCAAACACAAAAAAGGGCTACCATAAAGGACAAGCCAATTAGGCACATCGCCTACTCTCCCTATCTCAATTTATATCATTTAGGAAAGGTGGGAAACTCACAAGAGGGACTATATCCAATATAGTAGGAATTGGAATCACCTAAAAATGGTCACCTAAACCCTAGACCCCCAATCTCAACAATTAATCAAGAAACCCTAATCTTGATTATTCTAAGTCCTAAATCAAACAGGCAATTCATCAAATTCAAACTGATCTGACCTAAACCCTAGGTCCTAATCAATCATCGTACTTGATTGATTAATTAATTCCTAAAATCATAATACATTGGTGAATAAACTTCATACTATTATTTAATTGATATTATGACATATTAATTAAATAAGAATTACAAAATTGTCAGTTAAATAAAAAAGGAATTAAATTAATTATAAAAACATAAATGTGCATTCAAAATCAATTAATTTATTAAAAATGCATATGACATCATCAAATTTAGTTGACTGATTATCAAAATGGAAACAATCCAATTCCACTTAGTTAACTGATTCTCCACTGATTATCATTTTAGAAACATTTCAGTTAACTGTGAACTGATTTTGGAAGTTTCTAAAATAACTGATCAGTCAATTCAGTCAACTGACTCTATCGACCAACCGAATCCCTTGCACATGGATTGTGCTTCTTTAATCGAATCTGAGCCACTCTTTTTGTTCGATCTCGATCGTCGATTCGAGAGAGATTTCTATAAAAGAGAAACTCTTTTCCTTCACAAAGGATCCTTATCTTTTATCTAATGTTATTATGCTGCATTTTCTTCTCTTTTCTTCGCATTTATCATTTATAATTGTTGTTTAATTTGAAGAATGCAAATCTAATCATTAGAGCACATTTAATTTGGGCTTAAAAATGAATATCTCACATTTCATTTAGTGCTTCTAAAACTGAATCTTAAGTAGCTTGGATGAACAAAAAATTGCATAATCATTTAGATTAATCAACATATTACTTTCATCATATAGTTTTAAATCCTTCATTTAGGTTAGTGTGTAGTCATTGAGCTTGCAATGATCTTAGAGAAAGCTCATACTCCTGCCTTCTAGAAGGCAATAGGTCGACTCTTTCAGACATGCAGGATGAATGAATCCATATTCATTCCTGTAAGCAACTGAAGAACAATGACCATGTTGAAGTGTACTGCTAAATAAGAGGCCCACATTTAGCTAGCACAGGAATAATAGCCAGTTCCAAACAAGTATCCTCTTGAGAATCGTGATGTTCGATACTAGGTGTAATTAGCAATTGAGTTTAAAGCATATGAGGTAAATCAGTATCAAGATCAATGGTCTCATATTCATCACTAGGATCAGTAGGATCATTAAGAGTATCCTCCTCATCAAGATTAATTAAAATAGGATATAAGATGCGAATAGAATCATCATAATCATTCATCTTAACATCATTATGAATAATAAATTCCCCCAACACATCAGGCATAGGTTGGTCAAGAGAAGGTAAAGAATTTTGAAGAACAAAGACACAGACCCTAGCATTAGCCCTACACTTATGACATTCATTGGCAGATTTGTTACATTTTTCTTTATTTGAAACATGTTGAGAACTAGGAGGAATGACAACTAGTTCCTTCACAAGTTCTATAGGAGGATTTGTAAAATTCACACTAGGCTAAGAAGCAACACTGGGAGGTTGAGTAATTAAGCTAGTAGTAATGGATAAAGGAGGTATAAAAGGAGTTGGAAAAATACTATGGTTAAGATCTATTTGAGGCATGCTTAAATTGACAATCTTGCGATGTTTATAGGCTTGATATAACGAAAAAGGTTGTCAGGGAGAGGACATGAATTAGGTAACAAAGGCCAAAAGAAATCAATAGTAGCACAATCTCTAGGCCTAGAAGGTTGATACAAACTATGATTAATCATTTTCACTTCTCCATTATGAATGAACTTAATACACTTATGAATAGGGGAAGCAATAGCATGCATGGTAGTTGACCAAGGCAAACCAAATTTGACTTGGAATTGATCAGAAGTAGGAATGAAAATGAAGGTAGTATATACAACTTTACCACAAAGTTCAACATGAAATTTAATAGAACCAAGTGAAGGATAGATAAAACAATTACAAGTTTGGATCCATGCATTAGATGTATCATAACAATCACGTTGTAGGTTTTTCATAAAAAAAGGTTTTCCTCAGTAATGCCATTTATCAAAGATGTGGGCTCAACAAGACAAACACATCAAGGTATCTTAGAAATCCTAGCATAAATATAAAGGGGACCATCGGGAGCCTTAATAGTCTCAGAATCATCAAAGGTAATTAAGAGTTCCCTAGGTCATTTATCCTTAGTTTGTTTCTGAGGTTTAGGTGGAGCTTGAAGTTGAAGTGGAGGTGAAGGATCTGGAATAGTAGGTTGAGATGAAACAACACACTCCACATGATTAACAATGTGATTAAGATCATCCATCTTTGAATTATAAACAATATCCATAGAAGATGGTTGAGAGATGGTATTATTATCATGTGTAGGTAAAGGATTTGTGTAAATTTGAAGGTTTTGATTAGGAGGAGAGACAAATTTGTTCCCATTATAATAAAAATTATCAACAAATAAATTATTAGAATCAATTAAGTCTTGAACCTTATGCTTTAGAGAATAACATTTTTCAGTATCATGGCCATTCTATCAATGGTATTGACAAAAAGATTTAGAATCAAAGGATTTTGATGCCATTATAGTAGGGAGAAGAGGTTGAATAGGAGGCAAGGTAATAATATTAGCACTTAACAACCTACTCATAATAGAATTTAAAGATTCAGAGAGAGGAGTAAACATATGATTCATACACAAAGAATTGGATGCAAAAGTGGCATTGTTGGATGCAACAACAACTTGATCAGCGACTGCATTCGTTTGCTTATTGATCTTGACATAGTTGTTAGGTTTATGAAACTTATTAGGATTAGGAGTAGCGTCACTCTTATCAACTAGAATAGGAGCCATTCGAGTGTTGCTCTCAAATTGAATCACTTGTAATTGATAATGATGAAGTGTTGCACAAATTTGTTGAAAAGAGGTAAATTTAGTAAGAAGAATCTTATCTCTAATATCCTTTTGTAAATTTGAAATAAACATATGCTGAATATCAATATCAGGAATAGGATAAGAAATCTGAGAATACAAATGCTTAAATCTACCAATAAAATCAGTCAATTTTTCCTTAGTTTTTTGTTTACAATGCATTAAATTAGTTAAGGAAACTTGCAAACCAATGTTATTTTGAAATTTATAGATGAAGGTATTATCAAGTTCAGGAAAAGAATCAATAGAATAAGGAGGTAAAGAACAATACCATTGCAAGGACTTATCACAAAAATTTCTAGAAAACAACTTAGCTAAAATCCTATGGTCATGAGCATAATCACTACACAGGATTTGAAATGATTTAACATGAGTAACAAGATCTCCCTTACCATTGCAATTCTCAAGACGAGGCATATTGGCTTGCTGAGGGACAATAGTACGAATAATGTCTAAGGATAAAGGACTACCCTTGTCACATGTAGGAATGCTAAACTTGGATTGGGTTAAGGATTCAGTTTGTTGTTGTAAATATGACACAGTTTTAGCCAAACTAATGATTGTGGAATCATTAGAAGAAATAGGTGGCATAGAAACATTAGGAATACTAGGAAAAGTGTAGGAAGAGGAAGGGATGGAAGACATAACTAATGAAACCATAGTTGGAAGAGGATTGGAATATGTAAAAGGAACACTATGGTAAGAAGGTTGTGAGGTAGGTAGAGAAACCGGTGGAACACTCACAGGAATATATGAAATTGGAAGAGATATAGTCATTAAAGGAGGAGTGTAAGTAGTAATTCTAGGTAAAGGAATGGAAGAAGGTTCCACCATAGTGATAGGAGGAGTGAATCCTAGATCTTGAGCCTCTTGAGCTAAAGGTTTAACATTCAAATGCACAAGATGACTATTACCACGCAAGATATTAACACCTTGATTAATATCATGAAGGAATTTATTAAGAGCCTCTATAGCTTGGATAGAATATTGATTATGGTTTTCTTGAATAAGACAATTTCCCATTTTAATAAGTCTGGTTGAAATTTTTTGGACTTGTTCAGGAGGAACTCTTAAAGCATCATCCTCATCATGAGATGAGTGAGAAGAGTTATGATCCATAGAAGAATTGGAATCGTGAGTGATCAAATTGTCATCTGGGATCCTAAGGAAAGGAGAGGAAGACTCAAGATCAAAGGAACCCATATGTCTATGGCTTCTTCTAACTGGGATACTATAAATAGGAGTAGAAGTAGTAAAGCTCATGTACTAATGCAATGCAAATGAACTAATTTAGTAAACACAAGATTTTGATTTTTAATTTTGAAATGTAAATGCAAGAACACAAAAGAAAGCTAATCTAATATGCATGCAATATCTAACATAAAAATGTAAATCTAACACCAAAAAAAAAGAGTTGTCTATTGCGGGTTCACCAAAATGTAACATAAGAAATAGAGGTTTCTTAAAATGTAGGATATAAAATGGTGGTTATTGAAATGTAAAGGTGGAAAAGGGTAAATATGGGGGTTGATGGATTGTTATGTCTAAGAAAGGTAAGATGTTCCTTTTAACCTCAAATACACAAAGGAAGGATCCAAATTGATTAATCCCAAAGGAAGGATCAATGCATAAATGAATCAATCAATTGGAAATGAGAATAAAGAGGAAGACCTTAGATTCTTTTTTATAGAAGAGAATATGTGATAGATTTAGGAAGATAAAAAATTTAATCGAAATGAATTGAAGAAAAGTACTAACCTCAAAATGCTACAGATCTGAAGGATGCTATTTTCAGGTGCCTTCACTGAGTTTCTGGAAAATATGCAACCGGATCTGGAACATAAACACAGAGACAAACAAACCCAAAAATATTTTTACAATTTGGCTCAGTTCCAATTTTGACCCAAAAGTGAATATCATTTTTGAACTAGAATTTATGATTCTGATTTAGAATCTCTGATTTTGACCTAGAATAGAATGTCGATTCTGACCCAAAATCTCTGACAGAAAATATGTTTCCAGATCTCGATAGTTTTTCAAAAAGAGCATCAAAATCTGCACTCCAATTAGCTGTTCCAAACCTGTCCCTACAAGAAAAATGGTTTTTTGTTGGGGGGGAGGGGTTTGCCTTGGTCAAACCCCAGTTTTGGAATTAACCTCAAAATATAATTGAAATTGCATAAGTAAAATGAAGTAAATGAACAAATTCAACTTGCTTATATAGAAACCCTTGTGGCATATTCAAATTCGTGGATCCACAAGTACGTATGCACCAAGTGGATGTAGCATGTATAATATTGGATGTAGGATGTATCAAATAAATTTCTTGTAGATATTCAACACCAATCTTGAATGGATCTTGGAATAGGAATAGACTTGGAGGAATGTGGATGGAGAAATCTTCAACAAGAGGGCTCCATAGAGCTTGAATCCTTCAATGGAAACCAATGGATCTCCTTGATGAATTGAATGCTTGAATGTCTTTGAATTCTTGAATTCTTGAGAGTAGATGCTTGCTTCAATAGATCATGCATAGAGTTTGTATGGATGAAAATTGCTTCTTTCATCTTAGTTGATGGTTCCTTGTCTTAGAGAAAATGAGAGGAGAAGGCTTCCTTATATACGAATCTAGGGCACAATATTCTAGAGAGGCCTACATAGGAGAATTAAATTATAATTAGACCTATATCCCTAGAAGAGGACCTATATTAAATATAATTTAAGATTCATCGCTTCAAAGACCGAAACAACCGACTTGGAAGTGGGAATTGAACCTTTTCGAAGCCCGACATCTGGAAACCCCAGAAACTTGAAATATGGAACCTAGGTTAGAATAAAGGTCAATTCTGACCTAGGTCAAGGTCAAGGTTGACCTTGACCCAAAAAGGTTTATTTTGACCCTGAGGTCAAAAGTATCAGTTTGTAGTTTAGGGTGCCAGAAACAGGCCGAAGAAAAGTGAGAAATGGGGCAGAGCAGGGGAAATCCAAATCCAAGTTAGAGACCCATTTAAGGTTCTTGACATGACCCCAAACCAATTAATCAGAAGGCCAAACTAGTCTATAATGGAAGTGATTCCATTTTCTGACTATACATCAAGATATTGGTAAACCTTCCACCCCTTCCAAATCTGAAATCCCTCCATCTAAACTCAACTATTCCAATCCCCCATCCTTCATATCTATATTGGTCCCTTATATCCAACACTCGATCCCTTCCTCATCCACATCCATTTTGGGTCCTTATGTAACAAAGAAAAAATCATTCATCCCTTCCATCCATTTTAGGTCCATACTTACATCCATCCCTCATATCCAAGTCCACCACTCCATCAGCTCACATCGTTAATAAATATCAACAAAAGCATACATCCTTGAATTCCTTCCAATATTCACCCTCAATCATTCCATTCATAAAATCTCCATACTATTTATTCTCATGCGCCCATACCATGGTTTATAGATGAAAATTGGATGCCAAAGTCAAAATGCATAAAGCCAAAAATCCAACAAAATTCAAGGATCAACATGTCTCATCTAAAATTCATGCTCAAGAAAAGAAAAATATGATCCAAAAGTAAGAAAAATTCAAATGGCCACAAAGGCCCAAAAAGAAAAATTCAAAAATTGTGTGGATTCCCAAGCTACTTATTGAAGCAATACATCTCAAAGAAAAATCAAAATTAGCATCCAACCTTGCTAATCTAAAAGCTTCTTCCACTCATAAAACCTCCAATCTTCCATCTAAAAATCCCCCATCTTCCAAATCCATTTTGGGTACTTATGTCCAAAAATCCCCTACCCTTCGTTCATCATCTTCCAACTCCATTTTGGGTCCTTACATCCCCAAATCCACATATTCTCTTCCATCTCCATCACAATCCTCTCCTCCACAACTCCATCACCCTTCAAGGTGTGCTCCAATGATGATATTTCCAAGTAATCCATCCATTTATTCACAAGTCTTTCAACCTTCCATCCATTATCCACCAATCTTTCCCCATCCTTCCTATCAGAAATAATATGTACTAAGGGGAGGGGGGGGTGAATTAGGAAAAATAAAAATTTTAGACTTTTACATATACCTTTGAGAAGCAACAAAAGAAACTACCAAAATAATAAGCATATATATTTAACTTTAAAGTAAAAGTGCAATGAATAAATTCAACACATGCACACACATGATACTCAGATATTTATCGTGGAAACCCTTGGTTAGAGAGAAAAACCATGGTGGGAATGAGACCCACAATCTTCTCACTACATTAGAAAAGAGTGCTATGTTAGGAGCTTACAATATGTCACTTTCTAGGTGACTCACCCTATTACGAGTGGCTGATACCTTATTAGAAGTATCTATAGTCCTATTACAGACTATCTTGTTAAAGGAATTTAATCCCATTATTCCAGTATTCACCCGGTTAGGGGATTTACAATGAAGTCATGCTAGAGTCTGCCCAGTTAAGGGATTTTAACTTGTTGAAACTATTAGGAATACAAAAATAAAAGTTGACCAATGATATGCACTCTTGAATGCTAATCAGATCCTTTGATGCTTTTTCTTGTTTTGAACCTGATCCTGAATCTTCTCTAAAATTGGCTCTGTAATCGTTGTCAAAGATCTTTACTTTTCAAAAACACTTCAACTATTCTTCTACTCTTCTCTTTTTCTCAGTATCTATCATCTTTTATCCTTTTAACTTTGACTATAAACAAAATTAGAGTTTCTCTTTCCCTCCAAAATATCTTTATCAATCATAACTAACTCATAGAAACATTAAAATCTTACCGCGTCGTCCATGACAAACTTCAAGTTATTATCTCCAATGTGAAATATTCCTTCAATATTATTGGCCAAAATATGGCTTGGATTCATAACCAAATTTGTGCACAACTACCTAAGAATTGACTTATTCAACTCTTTTAATAATGTACTACATTTTTCATGTTGTCCAGATTCATTAAATCGTGCACCATCATAACCGATTTGACGAAGTAGTAAAAACTATTCAATAACCTTTACTTTTACCTGTTCACTGAACTGGTCAGTTGATAGTGTCTTCACTTATGCCTTTTGGGTGTGACCTAAGTGGCATGGTCACAAATATTAGTATACCTATTTCCTTTACACCTTCTGATGTACATATAGTGAACTTGTCTTCCTTAACCACTTTGTCCTTCACCTATTCTCATGTTCATTGGTTACCTTTCTGACTTAACTTCTTGTTACTGATTGGTTATTACAACATACCATTTGGCATAACTTCATTTACCAATGTAATTTTTTTTCCAGAAATGAAAACCATACTTTGTAAGACCATCATCAATTTCATCTATCAGCATTCTGATATCAACATTCTCCCTCTTTGGCATTGATGACAAAAACTTGTTCAAAATTTTAGAACTCCAAAATTTCTCAAAACTTCCTTTACTCCATATCTGATGACATACTCTATATACTTTATCTTTGTTTTGATCTAATCATATACTCCCCCTTTTTATATACTTATATACTCCCCTTTTTTTGATGATAATGCCAAAAAATATAATAAAAAATGTATATCCAAGGGTGTGCAAACCTTACAGTTTGTCAAATATAATCATGAAATGTACCTTTGTTGTGGAAAGAAAATGCTCCCATGACTCTTTTAGTGTTGTCAGGAAAATTTGATGACCATTTAAGCCTGAAGCCAAATTATCCATACTATCAATTGTACTCATGTTTGGAGTACTTATTAGTACTTCAACTTTCTTAAGATATGCTTGAATAATGTCCATGTGTGGAGTCAGAAATCCTTGTAATTCTATCAATGTCATCCTTTCTTGTCCTCTTCTACCTTAAATTTTATTTACTTGTGCGTCAATGCTTTTAGTTTTGCAGTATGCTCCATCATTGAACTATTCAATGGGTCCAATTGAATGACAAGTTTAACCAACTCTATTTCTATCTCTTCCTTCTTTGTCTTAATCTTTGCAGTGAAGTTGGTCAGAATAGATATCTTATTGAAGATTTTTCAAACTTTGAGCATTGATTCCTAGAGTTCTTTGACCAACTCAAATAATGAAACTTTCTCAAGTGCAATCTTCTATTGTAGCTTCTCCATCATGCTCTTCTCCAATCTCTTCTCTTCTCTCTTGATCATCTCCTCTTCTATGTCATGATCTAAACTAATAATTGCATAAAATAAGGTTTTGATTTTGATTAATCATAGATTCTTCATCGTAAAGATCTACATCAGGTACTAGATCAGAAAGTATAGAAATGGTTTTCCTAAGTATTTTTGCTTTGTACTTCTTCTTATTTATTATGTTTTTCTCACCCTTTTCTACTAGTTTCCTTGAAAATAGTAACTATTGCTTTGGATTCAACTTGTTAAAATCATTCTTCAAAATAGATAATTCTTCTTCTTCTTCTTCTTCTTCTTCTTCTTCTTCTTGATGACAATAATTTTCCATTAGTATACAAACAACACTTTTGGTAAGCCTACACCGAAAGACAAGGAAGAGCAAACCGAAGATTAGATTAAGAGATCACCAAATATGACTAAGTACATAGAGAACCGATGACACAAGTTAGTGTGTAAACCAAAAATTACAAAGCAGAAAGATAAAGTGGAACCTGATAGAGGAGCCCAAAATGAAAGTTACAGTGTAGAGTTACAAGATAGATACAGTGCAACCGACAAACAAAACTGAAGGTTAGTCAAGCATGACTGACAGATAGAATCGAAAGTCAGTTGCAGCCCGCAAAAAGTGGATCTAACTTCCACGTCAGATAAAGAAAGTGTATTCTATATGTAGGATATTTAATTGTTTTAAATCTATTTCTTTAGGGAAAAGAAACATTAATGTAAGTGTTTTAATCAGTCTAACTGATTTAAACCACATAGACTAGGAGATCTAGGTATAAGTTGTAAACCTGATCTTAGAGTCAACATTGTTTTTATCAAAACTTGATGAAGTCAATCTATCTATAAATAGATTATGAAATCATTCTTTAGAATGTGTGTGTGAAAAATAAAAAGAGAGAGGAGAACAAAACACGCACATCTATGGACTAAATTGAGAGTTTCAAGAACAAGAACAACAAAAGGAGGATTTGGTTAGCAGAACCAAGAACAAAGGAAACCAATAATCAGAGGTATTAATAAATCACAATTAGGTGGTAATATTTTTCATGTAAACTAAATTAGATCTGTATCAGCAATAGGAGATTGCATTTACCAGGTTAATTTGTAATTTTCTATCATTCTAACAAGTGGAGAAAAGTGTAAAAATCCTTTCAAGGAAGGTGGATTTAACAGTCCAACATCAAATCTCTTAACCAAGTGAACTCTTAACAGTATTGCTAAAGCTCTTAACATAGTAGACTTTAATAGGTCTCCATTGATACTCCTAACAGGGTAGATCATCAGAAGTGATCAAATTGTAAGCCTTAACTGACCCCTTCCAATCTGCAGACAGTGAAGTTTTGTGGGTGCCATACCCACCGTAGTTTTTACTTCCTAACAAGATTTTTTGTGATATCATATCTTGTGTTATGTGTCAATTACTTTCATGAATGTTTCTATGAATGATTCACATGTTTATTAAAGTTATGAATTGATATAACTCACATCAAGATAGTTTAGATCAGATTGAATGGACATGCAATTGATGACAAAGGTTAATTGATTAAAGTATACAAAAAGTTTTAGAGGTATTGATTCACCCCTCCCCTCTCAGTACATACTTCCTATTAATCCCAACAATTGGTATCAGAGCTAAGTCTCTTCTTGGAAAGATTAAAGGCTTAAGAGAAAAGATCATACAATGGAGAAGTACAAACTTGATAAAAATATTGAGAACAAAAAGCTTGAAATTCATATGTTTTATGAATATTACAAAGAAGATAGAATTAGTATGAGATATTTGCTTGATGAAAGAAAGAATATGGCATCTCTCTATAATGAGATAGATTATCAGGAGGAAGAGATACCAGATTTCTTTGAGTCTTCAAGATCAACTACAAGTAAAGCATCATATACATTAGGAGAAAGCATCACAAGCCTAACTGAAATCAATCTACATCTGGCTGGATAAGTTAAATCTCTGCAAATTGGCCAAGAGACACAAATGGTAAGAATGATTGATGTCATGAAAAATGCTAGACAGGATGAACAATAAATGACACTAGCTATTGATGATAGAAGAAAGATCATATAAAAGCTACAAGAAATAGAGTCTGAAATACAAAGACTTATAGTGCATCACCATGAGATAACAAATCAGATTATTCTTATGAGTCAAGAGGAAAAAAGAATAAATGTTGAACTCATTGAAAGAATAGAAGCTATCGGTGAACTAAGGGATGCGAATGAAAATTTAAAGCATGAATTAAGAATACAACAACATAATCAAATTATCAAAAAGGATGAAGAAAGCAATAAAAGAATGGATGATTTTCTTGAGGGACAACAAAGAGTCAACAACAACAATGGTCTAGGCTTTACTAAAAATGAAGAATCATCAAATTAATCCAATCCAAAGAATGTCTATAAAAATCCAAGACCAAGAAAGCTTACATGCAATCACTGTGGAAAGCAAGGCCATACATAAAATGTATGCAAAGGCAAAATGAAAGGTATTCCTAAATCTACATCTTCATTCATAGGATTCTGTTATAAATGTAACAAGAAAGGTCATAAAGCATATGAATGTAAGTCTAAGATGAAACAACCAAAGAAGGAAACCTACATGGACAAATACTCTCCTACATGAAAAATGAATGGGCACACAACTCTTGAATGCTAGAAAAAGAAAAGACAATCATGGAAGCCTAAAGGTCAAGAAACTCCCTATCCCAATGGAAACACCATTGAAGATATCCAAAGGGCTAGAGACAAAATGTGGAGAAAAGCTTCAAGAAATGATGAAGCTGGAATGAGCAATGCAAATGGTGACACCCCATCTAATGGATCTGGTGACATCACCAACCCCACCTAAGTAGAACAAGTATGGAACTGCATTACCCCAAGCTATTACATTACATCAGTTTCATAATATGTTGATATAATTCCAAATTAGCATAAGAAAGATGCATCATGGTTGTACTTGTTGAAATATGTGATAACTATGACTTTGGGCATATATACCGAAACCCATTGGTATACACTCAAAGTTAAGACTACCTACATTTACCGAGAAGCATCAGTTAAAAGTAAAATTTTCTACTATAGACTGAGCCTTGCTAGTAAACAAGCCCATGAACAAGTTATTAGTGATATCAAAACCTATTGGTAAAAGAAAAGTGAACATCGACTGTTATGAAACATTGTAACTATCACCGATGAAAGTAAAGTCTTCACCGACGAACTCAGTCTTTATATACCGAGGAGTTGGTAAGCATTTATGGTACACATTTTAGGGCAATGGCTATAAATAGGGCATCAAAATGACTCATTTTTCATGACACCCAGAGCAGAGTGACCAATGGCAATTTTTGAGTAGAAAGAAACTAAGCTATAGAGTGATCATGACTCAACCTCCAGAATTCCAAAAAAGTTCAGAGATCTTTGCAAGCATAAATAGTAAGTTCTTCAAGACTGAAAACTCCATTTTTATGCATTACACAGAAGCCCTAATTTTCTAAAAATGACATCGACTTCACGAACCGTGAAATCTAAGAATGCAAAGAAAGATGACTTCAATCGCATCAAGAAAATGACTTGTGAGGAACCTAATTATAAGATCCATCTGAAGGTTGCCTCACAACCCAACAATGCTAGTGCATTTTCATGCATTCTGGCTAGGGTTTTTCTGGTTGAAGATGTTCTATCCTTCATACACTGCAAGATTGCAGAAATTGGGACATTAGAGGTAGAAGAAGCTTACAAGAAGCTTTTTAATGATGATGGAACACTTAAGGAATAACACAAACACATTGAGGTAAAAGGGATCACCAATGCCCTAATGTTTTTGAAGGTCTTCAAAACCGATTAGATTTGGTTTGTACTGAGTAGAATGCATAACAATAAGTTATGGTTGGATGAACCAAAGGAAATAACTCGAGATGTCATCCATGCAGTCATCAGTTACCCCATAACCAATAAAGTAAAGGCACTGAAGCATCCACTGAAGGAAGAGCTCAAAAATGTGACAGGAGCCAAATGGGATGGCTGAGGATTGAAAGTAACAATAATAACCGATGATGAGATTAAGTTTGGTGGTATTTTGGGTTACAAATTCTTCCAGGAAAGTAGATTAAACAACATAGCATTAGGTGTAGTGGACACAACCTATAAAATTGTGAAGAAGGGTACACAATTAGACTTATGCGAGCTACTCCTAAATCAGTTGAAGGAAAACCTAAAGAAAATCAGGAATGCAAAGTCAAACACTTGTAAGTTTGGCTCACTAATAATGTGTATCTTCTTCTATTTTCAAGAAAAGTTCCGATCGGTAGGAGATGTGAAATGGGACAACACCAAACCGGTCACCATGCAAATCAGTGAGGACATATCTGCACTAGGAGATAACTCTAAAATAGTCATGGATGAATACTTCAATGTATTCAAAGACCGAATGCAAAAGAGGGTAAGAATCCCTGAGCAACTCATTGAGAAATATAAGGATGAGATATGCTTCATGGTTGACACAAATAATACTTACATCAAACCTGATGTAGCAAGGACAACATGGTTACAACCATTGGAATATGAGATCAACATTGATCTTGCAACAAAGGAAATTGATGCCTTAATCAATTAACCACTGGACAAAAAGAAACCAAGGTTTGGCACATATGAAGAGGCCAAGACAAGAATTAAATCAAGCCTAGTTGTCAAGAAGATAGTCAAGAAGAAAGACAAGATGGTAAAGAATCTCAAGAATTCTATCAGTAACAGAAGAATAAGCTGAGGAAGGTGAAGAAGTTGAAAAAAAGGAGGAAACCTAAGAATATTTATCTATCCATAAAGATGAAGAAAAGAATGACTCCGAGGAAATATAGTCATATTCGCCACCTCCTCCACCATCTAAGAAACCAAGGACAATAGATGCTTCAAGGAATATAAGACAAACATCCAAATAATCCACTCATTCACCTCTGAAGAAAGGAAAGGTTAGGACTTAAAAGAGGAAACCTCCCGCACCGAAAATATGACAAAACAAGAGAGGAAGAAAATTCATCAGAACCCGAGAGGACATAGAAGACACCAAGAAAGATAAAGCCATAGAGGTAGAAAATGTCAAGGTAAAAGTACCTGACACTATTGATGAGATTTGTGTGTATATTGCAAATTATGGATCTATTACAGATCCACACATTAGAAAATGGCAGAAACTAAATCAAGAAGATCAGAGTAAAATTAAGGAAGCCATGAGGAAGTTATGTACCAAGGGAACTCTTGGATAGATTATCCTCCCATTGGACATTTGCATTGAATAATGAGAAAGAGATCAGAGAGAGAGTACTTGTTTCTCTAATGCCACATGAATCTAAGAAGGTAGAGATAGATGAGATGATGGAGAAACAAAACAAGGAATTCTCATCAAAGTTGAGGGCATATAAGTTTATTGAAGGAAAGGTAATTGAACTTGAACAAGACAACCATAAGAAATGGTGCAAAATCATGAACAAACCTATTGAGGAGGTAAGCCTCGACAAATACCTTCAATAAAAAGATGTTGGCAAGGCAACTCAAGATGATACATCCATTGAGTTAGATAAAGAAGAGGATGATACAATAAGGAACAAGACTATAGATGTTACAGATGAAACATGGGATGATACCACAAATGACAACATTGTTGATACTAATGTCATTGACATTACCAATGACCCAAAAAATGAAATCAATATGGATGAAGATGTCACTATTGAAAAAGACACAACTGATAAACATGACACACAAATTGATACTGCACAGGTGAACATTCTAGGAAAACTGCCAATATTGATATAGGATATCAATATCTTGCAAGAAAAAAGAAAATCACCTAAGAAGAATACTCCTAAGGATGCAGGAGAAGAAGAAAACATAGATAAAATCGATGGTTAGAAAGACATCAGAGATACACAAGATGTAACTGACACTAACAAGGTTACTGAAGGAGATAAGGACAAAGATGCAGATACTCAAGACAAGAGTGAAAACACCAAGACAGATGATGCAAAGGACACCAATGAAGGAGTAAAACCAAAAGATGGTACTCCTAAGAAAATAGACAAGAGTGCTACCGATGATGTTAAGGTGAATGTGGAGACGTCTGTAGACACCCGACGACCTAAAATGGATGCCAAGTAGCAGAAAGAAGCACAAAAATTCACATCATTGAGCACAATAGAAAAGGTTGAGAAATTGGCAATGGTGTTACATTCTATTGAGTCACAAAATAAGAAGAAGAAGACAAAGAAGAAAAATTTAGAGGTTACACTGGATGAAATTATTGAAATACCGAAGTGTGACCCCTCTACACTTGACATTGACACATTACAAGAATATGGAGAGATATGCTAGAGGAAGGCATTGCAAGAGAAGCTAAAGAAACAAAATAGGGAATCCATGGTACTGGAGACAACATGGGATGTACTACATCAAATAGTGCCTAATTTTGACATTGATCAAAACAAGCCAATACTTGATCAATTAGCTACCCTTACCGACGCAATCATAACTCAAAACATTGATGTTGAGAAGGCAATTGAGGAGAGAGATGAAATGAAGTACCACCAGAAGCTCATAGAGAACATCAGCTAAGAAGTGGTAGTAAATAAGGTAAAGCTATCAGAATCTGAATTAGACCCCATCATATCTGAAGCTACAAGCTTAATTCAAAAGCTAAGAACAATATAAAATGTCACTAACGAAAATAGTAACAATATAGCAAAGCTAGATACAGATCTAGCAAACAATGCTAGTAGCTTAACCATAGATGGAGACAATGCAGTCAAACTACATTATGAGAGCATAATTGAGGTAAAAAGGTTAAGGCAAGAGCTATGGGAAGTAGAAACACATTTTAGGGAAGAAGTAACTAAGCTACAAGCTCAACTTCTGCCAAATATTACACTGCTCCAATAGAATATTAGTTATGCAAGGCAACTGATAGGAACTCCCGAAATGTCTGTAGCAGACAACATCTATGATATGCATTCAAAGATCACACTTGAGCACATGGCTCTGGAGAACCTCAAAGAGAAATGGGAGAAAATGATGGAAGACATGAAGTCTTCACATTCCCATATTTTTGATAAGCTCTAAGGTAAATAACCTTTGCCCTTAATATCAAATAAAGGGGGAAATGATACAAGTAAAAAATAAAAGGGGAAAATGTTATGTACATTCATTCAGATGAGAAAATGGTAGATATGTATATGTATATTCATAAAGGGAAAATGATATGTATAAGGAAAAGATATCATATGTACAGATAGACCGGCATATACATAGGGGGAGTCATTAAATGTCTAAGGATTATATATAATGTATATACTTAACATTTTGTTAGTATTATTGCACATATCAGTTTTTGATACTAATGTCAAAGGGGGAGATTGATGAAAATAATTTTCCATTAGTATACAAACAACACTTTTGATAAGCCTACGATGAAAGACAGGGAAGAGCAAACCAAAGATCAGATTAAGAGATCACCAATTATTACTAAGTACAGAGAGAACCGATGACACAAGTTAGTGTGTAAACCAAAAATCACAAAGCATAAAGATAAAGTGGAACCCGATAAAGGAACCTGAAATTCAAGTTACAGTGCAGAATGACAAGATAGATATAGTGAAACCAACAGACAAAACCAAAGGATACTCAAGCATGACCGACATATAGAACCGAAAGTCAGTTGCAGCCCACAAAAAGTGGATCTGACTTCCACGTTAGATAAAGAACATGTATTCTATTTATAGGATATTTAATTGTTTTAAATCCATTTCTTTAGGGACAAGAAACATTAATGTAAGTGTTTTAATCAGTCTAATTGATTTAAAAAACATAGACTAGGAGATCTAGGTATAAGTTGTAAACCTGATCTTAGAGTCAACATTATTTTTTTATCAAAACTTGATGAAGTAAATCCAGCTATAAATAGATGATGCAATCATTCTTTAGAATGTGTGTGTGAAAAATAAAAAGAGAGAGGAGAACAAAATGAGAACATCTATGGATTGAATTGAGAGTTTCAAGAACAAGAACAACAAAAGGAGGATTTGGTTAGCATAACCAAGAATAGAGGAAACTGATAATCAGAGGTATTAATCAATCACAATTAGGTTATAATATTTTTCATGTAAACTAAATTGGATCTATATCAGCAATAGGAGATTGCATTTACCAGGTCAATTTGTAACTTGCTATCATTCTAAAAAGTGGAGCAAAGTGTAAAAATCCTTTCAAGGTGGATTTAATAGTCCAACATCAAATATCTTAATCGAGTGCACACTTAACATTGTTACTAAAGCTCTTAATAGAGTAGACTTTAACAGGTCTCCACCGATACTCCTGATAGGGTAGATCATCAGAAGTGATCAAATTGTAAGCCTTAACCAACCCCTTCCAATCTACAGATAGTGAAGTTTTGTGGGTGCCATCCCCACCATATTTTTTACTTCCTAACATGAGTTTTCTATGATATCATATCTTGTGTTAAGTGTCAATTACTTTCATGAATGTTTATATGAATGATTCACATGTTTATTAAAGTTATGAGTTGATATAAATCACATAAAGATAGTTTATATCAGATTGAATGGACATGCAATTAATGTCAAAGGTTAATTTATTAAAGGATACAAAAAATTTTAGAGGTACTGATTCACCCATCCCCTCTCAATACATACTTCCCAATAATCCCAACGCTTCTTCTTCTTCTTCTTCTCACCGGTATCATTTGTGTTAGTTTGTGAGTCACTAGGGGTGTTTTCCTTTGGTGTCTCAAATCCATCTTTATTTATTTTCTCACCTGTACCAATGTTAAATTGTTTCCTTGTTTGTTTCTTTGTCTTGTTCTTGATCTTGATGTTGTTCATCTTGTTTTTCTTGAGCAGCTTCACCTTGTTCTATAACCTTTGGTTGATTAGAGATCTGAGTTACTTGTTTTGTTTCTTTTCTCTTTTCTACCTTATCAACTTTTTTAGCTTTTATATCAACTATATCAACATTGATCTCAATATGATTTACAGCAAGTGGAGACTGAAGTGGTATATCTTCAGCTTCATTTCCAACCATAAGAGATTTGTAATTTTCAGTTATATCTTCAATCATAACATCATTAATTGAATATTTTGTTAGGTCTATGTGAGTAACCATATTTGGAATGCTACCTAACACATCTCCTATTAAATTTCACAATAAAAGTATCATCTACTTGAGATGTACCTACAGTATCTATTACCTATGGTTGATCCATGTTGAATGTCCTTTTCCATATCACCATGGTTTCATCTTCAACTTCTTTCACCTTCCCAACTAGCAGCTCTGCAGTCCTTTGACCAATACTAAATCAGACTTTATATTTTTCAAGTGCCTCATTTACTTCCTTTATTGTCAAATGTTTCATTATATAAAGAAGTGTCCTTTCTATTATCTCCTTTTCAGTTACAACTGCAGAATCCCATCTGACATTAAATGCTTCATACATTTCATCAATAATATGATTTTTTATTTGATTACGTGTTCTGATGAATTTGTGGAAATGAAATACAATGGCATCTTCAATAATTTTCTTGTCTTCATCAGATAACTTAGATAATTTAAAGTTACTGATATTACCTATCATTCCATGTTCTTTTATTGCATTAGAATCTTATGTTGCACTCTTAGGAATGTTGAATTTTGTCTTTCTAGACTTCCCCATGTCAGTGATTTCCTTCTCAGAATCAGTTTTCTCACTGTCTACTTTTGTCTTCTTATTTTTCTTTCTAGGAGAGGCCTTTATTTGTCCTCTATTTTTCCTCTTTACATATGTCCTCATCTTGACAGGTTGAGATGCCTTAGGTGGCATAGGGTCAGAATATTTAACTTCATCACTCTTCTCCATACTAGACTCTTCTACCGATGGTAGTTCTGGAGTCTTCATATGAGTTTTTGCTTGCTTCCTTTTCCTCTTGGCATAAGCATCTAGAATGATCCTATGTTTCTCACTTGTAGAACTACTATAACACCCCAAAATTGGCATCTTGCAAACCTAACCAATTTTGTTGCATTTGTCATTCTTCTGAATCATCAAAGTCCTATTGTACTAGGAAATTCTGAGTTTTGACTGACTCTACTTGACATGAGTGTCAAATGTGGAAAATCCTAAATCTACATTAATCATACATTATATTTAATTCCTAAATATCAATCAATTAGCTAAACAAACCCTATGATTGAATTAATTTAATTATAAAGTCCTAGCATTTTAATTAAATTAAATTCACCCCTTTTAGCTAAAACACATAAAAAGGAATTAAATAATATTTAATTATTAAATAAATATCTTCATTTCAAAAATTGAATTTAATTATTCAGATAATTGAGAAAAACACATTTATGAGGTCATATTTTATTTATTTAATTAAATATTCTCTCAAAAATCTTCTCTTCAGTTCAGAAATGGAAATTTTGAATCAACTGTGCTTTAAAGAGAAAGAAAACAGTTAAAAAGAAAAAAAAAAAGTTAAAAACAAAGAGAAAACTGTTCATTGTTTTCTTTTAAAGAAAGCTTGCTAATTTGAACTAGATTTTTTATCTATTTTATTTCAAAATGGAAACTTTCTATTCTGAGCATTCTCTTAATCTATAAAAGAGCTCCCATTTCTCATTCAAAGTCCCAGTCATTTTTATGCATTGTTAGAATAACGAATTGCTGCTACATTTAGTCCATAACCTCATTTCTAGTTAAAACTCTCATTTGCAATAGATTAATGTCAATTTCTTAGATTAATTGCATTGCAATAATGTCTTAGTTTAATCTCATTTCAATTTTTAGATTAATCTTGAATCTTTCATGTTCTTAGATTAATCTTACATTTTTTCATGGATAAAAATCCTCCGTTCTTAGACTGGTCTAGGTTGTGAGATTCTCGTTCTGAGAGCTATTCAAAACCCACGTCTATGATAGAAGGCAACAGGTCAAATCATACATGTATGCAGGATGAATAAATCATATTCACTTCTGTATGTGAGTAATGAGCAAGGACTATGTTGAAGTGTATGATTGAATAAGAAGGCCACATTTAACATATACAACTACTACCTTTTCCAATTATAAAATTTTCTTTCAACTGACTAATGATCTTATTTTCTTTTCTCTCAATTCAGGATTTTTAATTTGCAAGGTGATTCTTTCATATGCCTTCTCAAAAGTATCATACCTCTTTTCTTACTTGTTGACTGGTAGCTTTAATAAAGATTCAATGTGCAATGTTAACTTATTTTCATCGGATTGATATCCCTCCTCAGGTATCCATGAAATTATGGGATCTACCGCTTGTATCTTACAAGTGTCAGTATCAACTAGAAAACAAGCAGTATTTTTGTACTTCACAATATGTTGTGGTATCCTATAACTCTTGTGCATTCTATCCTAAAAGTCTTTGAAATATCCCCACATAACATTGTTAAAGTTATCACCTAGTTCACCTATGTAATCATTTATTTGGTATAAAGATGGTCTATCTGTCTTCCAAGTTACCACTCCTTTACCAGGAAAAAATATTTGCACATAGAAAAACATACATACCAAGAGTGATCCAAACTTTAGTGATTACTTCTTATCAGTTTGAATCCTCTTTAAGTTTTCCAAAAGATGTGATCTCACTATCTCAGCTAGGTCATATCTAGTTCCTTCCTTTGATATATGGTAAGCGGCATGAATAGCTCCATAGGGAACACTATTCAATTGACTTGATTGGTAGACCTTGTAACTAATAATTATCACTACAAATTGAACCTCTTGATCTTCAATGTAATCTATTATCATCTCTCTACGATCTTTCTTGGACTTAGTGAGTTTTCCAACATTCTTCAAGGATATTTTCCTTAGGGTGCAGGGTTCCCCATCCACTCAGAAACCTGTTAATGGATGAATCAACTCGTTGGTGATTTTGATTGGTTCCTCTAGCCATATTAATTGATCATGAAAATCAATGAAGACATATCAAATCCATTCCTCCTTGAATATCTTTGGTAAGTCAAAAATGTGTGTCAAACCCTTCGTTCGAAGATGTTTGAACTCATGTTTAAGTTCACCATTGTTTCACATCGCTAAGTACTCCTATATTTTCTCATTACCTAACTCAACAATATTACAGTGAATAAAAGTTCTTACATCTTCCATCAATAGAACACTAGGTGGAATTACGGATAGGGCACTGGTTTTGTCAACTTTCCGTGCCTTCAATGGGTGTATCTTATAATTTGGTTCCAAATCCTTTTTTATCTCGATCAATATAGGTGTAGCAATCCTTGACACCATAGTGATTCAATAGACTTATGCTTTGTAACTCAAACAAATCAAATTCTTTCACAAATTATCACCGCTCTACTCAATATCTCATTTAGGACTTTCAAAATTACAGTTCAAATTGTATGTGATAAAATCTAACCTATTGGGAGCACGCTCAAACATGCAAACATTAGAGATATATAATCAATAAGCCACATTAAACATGTCTAAGAAGCATACTACAAAAAGCAACAAGAGATCCCATCACAACCTCCGATGAGCCAAACAAGTGCACCCAAGCCTTGTTGATTTTCTATTAGAGAATTGTGGGTGTGCTCTCCTAACACAATATCATAATCCCACTAGATTTGATGAATGAACACTATAATGCAAGCTTATGGACAATGAAGAGATCAAGAACAAGTATGAAGAACTTGTCTCAAGTCATTCACCAAAATGATGAGAATGAAAATGTAAGATTATACTAACATGTTATGCAAGATCAAAATGTAACTAAGAACTAGATTCATTCACCATTATTCCTAAGATCTGATTTCTATATTATCTAAAAGCATGAACATGAAAAAGAACTCTAAAATTCTAGCACTAAACTAGCATGATAACAATGCATAAATGAGAGATGATTTGCTCTTGACAATGACCTCTATTTATAGATTTTTTGGAGGAGAGAGAGGGCTTGGATGAGGTGGAGCTCATGTGACATCCACATAGGTGCTACATGAGGGACACATAATCCATGCAAGAGGCCCACTTTTCTCACACATGTGTGAGCAACTTTTGATGTGATGGGTCAAGGTGTACTTAAAGTACACATGTGAAGGATCTTGTAAGAGGTGTAAGAGTTTTGGTCCAATGAAACACTTTTAGAAAGTGTAAGAGGGTGTCATCATAGGTGTAAGAAACTTTGTTGGCACCAAATAAGGATTATTTGGAAAAGGCAATTTTTGGAAATTTTTTCACACATGTGTGAGCAAATAATTAGGACTAATATATGTAGGAATCAAGAAATTAGCCTAATTAACCTTAGTTAATTAGTGAATAGGTTTATTGGTGAGAGTGATGTGAGGTAGGGTATGATCTAGGTTCAAATTAGCTTAATCTAAATTAAATTTAGATTAATTACAGTTTGGTAGAATTTAAGTCATGTGGAGGAATAAATAAATTAAAAATTTATTTAAAAGGGATTAATGAGGGGTAATGTAT
The DNA here is from genome assembly GCA_018584345.1 of Thuja plicata. Lineage (NCBI taxonomy): Eukaryota > Viridiplantae > Streptophyta > Pinopsida > Cupressales > Cupressaceae > Thuja > Thuja plicata. The sequence goes on from MU227058.1 coordinate 5,309,386, forward strand.
ATAAATAAAATTTAATACACTAAAGGTGATAGTATTTAAATTAAATTTAAATACTAAGGAAAGTGAATCATATTTAATTAAATAAATTTAATTAAGTAAATAGAAGAATATAACAAATATAATTAATTAATTAATTAAAATCAATTATAATGCTATGGGAATATTAATTAAATTAATACAAGGATGATTTTAGACGTCTACACAAATCTTTGTAAGTGATTCGTTGAAATAGTTCTCACAACCGATCACAATATGAATTCACACTCTGCTCTTGTAAATGTTGTAATGCCCCGCAAGGGAACTCAGGAGAACTAACCTAAATAAGACACTAATTTAACATAATATTTTTTTTTAAATATTTACAAACAATAATGATAACAATGCGGAAGCAACAAAAATGAAGTACATGACATACACATAAGTATAACTCAACAAAGGTTACAAATATCAAGGGTTCCTTGATGTAGAATTACTTAAGCAAACTAATCTACGAAGAACAACTATAAAGAAGTAACATAAAATATATAACAACTGAATCCAATATACATCTCATATAACAAGACCACATATACATATGATACCCAAGGTATACATACATGAATCAACATCCACTGCACAAGTCGCAATGTATGAAATAAAACATAAAAATGTAATACATGATTTGAAAAGGTGTTAACCAATATACCCATATGGTACATTTATACAACTCATGAAACTGAACAAGTCTCCAAAAGAATAAGAAGATAGAACTACAACAAGGATCATCCAATCATGAAGAAGAACCGTCAGATCTCAATGGTAATAAGAATCCCTACCACCTGACCTCATGGAACCAAAGGTCCACTCCCACCGTGCTGAGGAGATAATAACAGGCTCACTCACATGGGTATACAACAAGAAAGAAACATCAATGTATGTGAGACATCATACATAAAAGCATAGGAAGATCCTAGAAGCTTTCTGAATCACAATAAGGAAATCTACATAATACCAGAGGTAACCGACACACATATGATAACCTAAGCTATATATAGGGAAGTGTCATCATATAAGTCTACCCTTAAGTTACCCTAGTAGTCCATCCTGAACCCAGGCCCCCAAGTGACTCTATGTGGCTCAGTAACCTTTCGTGAAGACAAGGATCCTAACTTCCATCCTAGCATGTAATAACACTCAAGACATGGGTAGATACTCAGATATCTTATTAGTTCATTTTAAAACCCCTTTAATGTTTCATATTTTCACTTATTAAGTAACTTGCCAATGAGTTACCCTAGTATCCTATTAGGACCCAGGCCCCCATTGCAAGCCACTTCCCCTCTATACACTCAGTTAACCTACCTAGGCTTATAACAACATCATGAAGGTAAACATAAATCTCTAACTGCTTCCTGCCCATACACAAACACACTGATTCTCAATAACCATAACAACTGAAAGTACTCTCACGTGATCATAAAAGACAACTTAGACAAACCAGGTTGGGTAAGGATAATCGAACCAAAACTGATATCATAGAAACATGCACTAAAAATCACACAAGACCCCATGAAGAAATAAATCCAAAACCTCTGGTTTTACATCCTAAAAGTTAGTTATTCCCAACAGATACCCAAAATGATAGAATTTCATAACATAAGAGAATACATAGCTCATTTCAATAATCACCCAAAAATTACATCATGGCATGATAAACACATATTAGAAAAGAACCAATCAGAAAATAGAGATAAAAAAATTTATAATCACATTATGGAAATTCATTCATCTAATAAAATTACTAATAGCACTATAATTAAATCTCCAAGGAAAATGCGAATAACCCCTATAGATTAATTTATAACATCTAACATATATAAATTAATCTATTAAATAATTACTAAACTACAACTATAATTACAACAAGTAAGAAAATATAAATGAAAATTTTCAATTGGGTATTAATATTACACTAATATTAATACTAATATTGTTGTTTTAATAAAAACTACATCTATTTAAAAAAAAACCACTATTTAAAAATGCATAAACTAATAATAAAGCTATATATATTAACTTATTAAATTAAATAGAAATTTGTTTTTTTTATAAAAGAAATCTATTAATAAAATATACTTTATATAAATTAATAAAACAAAACCTAATATTAAATAATTTTTTTAAAAATAAATTAAATTTTAAAACAAAAAAAACACTTTTTAATAACTAAAAATGAATTAATAAAAATAACATTAAAAAAACCATGTTATTAGGGGACCAGGGGCGTGGGCCCCGCAGTTTTAAACCCCACCGCGGGTCTCCCCACGCGGTATCCCCACCGTGCGGTGGGTACCACGGGTGGTACCGTGACCCACTGCACATGCAGTGGTACCGTAGTACCCCGCGGGCCCACTGGATCAGCAGTGGGTGCCGCGCCACCCCACGGGTGGTTGGGGTGTGGTGGCCCCCACCACCCACTCAATTTCAATTTAATTTTTTTAAAACATTTCAAATACTTCCATTAACAACATAAATTTTAATAAATATAATTTTTTTATTTCTTTTAATATTCCTTTTATAATTTATTTATATATTTTTTTAACTGGTGAAAATAAAACAAAACCAGACTATATTTTTTTAAGAACAACAACCTATATTCTATTTTTTTTAAAAAAATTTCCAGGAATATTAATAGTTTTTCCATGAGAACAAAATGGATCTATTAAATTCTTTTCAAACCAAGATTGCATTTTTTTCCAAGTAAATGAGACAAATAGCCCTAAAGAGGAAAATGAACAAGGATTTTTCTTCCAACTATGAAATTGATAAAAACAAGGAAAAATATATTTAAAATTTAATATCTATTTTCAAATGAAATCTTTGTATGCAAATCAACTTATTGTTTTGTTTTCCATGCAGATCTGGACCCGATTTTGATAAGAACCTGGTGAGGGTATAATCCCTTCTTTCCAAGGTAAACCATCAATAGATCTGAAGATTTAAAGCATATTTTTGCAACAATGAAAAATTTATCTTAAAGAAGACTTTTTCCACAGATTTGAAAACCCTAAGGCCAATATTGAAAACTAAATCATTCCAAATGAAAACCCTAATGCCCATTTTGCATCCAATACAATAAAATGAAACCCTTATGCCCAAAAACACAGATCTAGCATGCAAACATGAAGGAAGCCACAAAATTGATCCAATAACATATTTTCCCAATTTTAAGCAATTAAATCACAACATAACAAACAAGCAAGATTTAAACAAAGGATCCTAGCATTCCAGATGCATAGAAGATAGGGATTTGGAAGCTAGAATTAACAAGATCAAGATCCTACCTTAGTAATCGATGAGAGGAAAAAATTCACACTAGGGGCAAGCTCTCATGCGCTTCCACCAAGTCCCTAATCAAGACTTGGGTGTACTATGACATCCTCATGAGTTTCACTGCATTACTTCCACCATCATTGTTTATCTACATCTATGCTCCTAGATCTACCTTGTTTGTCTGAGAGTCTAGTCCATGCAAAGGAACCATGTCATCCACATTCTCTAGCATGTGATGCATACCTCCTCTTGAAAAATTAAACTAAGGTGTGCTCTATGATATTAACACAATATAATCCCAAAAATCTCATGTAGTTAGGTTGCACTAGTTAGTTTCATTTAGCATTCTTTCAATCTGCATTATGAGGCTCCTATTTATTCACTATTCCCCCATCCCAATTGGGGCATCATATCCCCAATCTACCCTAGGTCTACCTCGATCCCCCCAAGGAAGCATGTTGTAGCACCAACCAATTTCCCCTTTTCTCTCTCTTCCTCCTCATTCTTCTTCCTCCCTTCTACCTTTTAGAGAAAATCCCACAAAATTGATTTTTTGTGTTATTTTCTTGAGGGGGCATAATCTCCCACCATCGTCACTTTGGCACAACTTTTAGAATTAATTTTCTCTCAGGGGCATCTTATTTTCTTTTCTTTGATGTGACGTCATCTCTAACGCCACATCAAAAAGGGGAAAAATGTAGACTTCTAAAAATGTCCCTTAGCCCTCTTATTAATTTAATTTAATTTAATTAATATTCCCCTGTAACATTATTGTTAATTTTAATTAATTAATTATATTTTTATATTCTCCTACCTATTTAATTAAGTCTGGTTCATCTTCCATTGTATCTAAATTTAATTTAAATATATTTCCCCCTAAATGTATTAAATTTTATTAAATATATTCCCTCCATAAATCCTTTTTTAATTTAATTTTAATTTTAATTTATTCCCTCCACATTCTAATATTCTACTAAACTATGATAAAACTAAATCTAATTTTGATTAATCCTAAATCTAGCCTAGATTCCTAATCTATACCCATCTCTATCCCCCCTAGGCCTACTCCTCTTAGATTAATTAGACTAATTTTATAATTCCTACAACAATTAATCTTCTAATGCTACTCACACATGTGAGCACCCCTCCTATGGGATTTGTCCATTCCATTTTCCTAAAATATCCCAAGCCATTTCTCTTGCATCTTTTCTCCCCTTTCCTCTTTAAAAGATGATCAACCTGTAACCTACTTTGGGTTTCCCACCCTCTTACACCTATCATTAGCCATCATTTTCAATAATTTCTTACACATGTGTGAGAAAATAGCCATCTTGCATTACCACTCTTTTATCCCATGTGGAATCTATGTGGATGTCACATGAGATCCACCTCATCCAAGCCCTCCAAATATATATAAATAAGATGCCTCACTTCTTTCAAATCATCTCTCATTTTATGAATTGTTATCCTATTAGTATTTCTCTAGAATTTCATAGTTCATTTTTATTCTTTTCATGCTTAGTTCATTGTTGAATCTAGAAATAAAATGCTAGGTTAATAACGAATGAATATTAGATTAATCTTGAATTTCATCTTAGTTTAATAGTTTGAATCTCCATTTGCATCAATGGTGAAAGATCGAGGCAAGTTATTCATACTTTTTCTTGAGTTCTTCATCAATCTAGTAGTTTGCATTATAGGATCAATTACCTCAAGAAAGAAATCAATAGTGGGATTAGTATTCTTTTTTGGGAGAGCATGCCCACATTCCTCTCTAAGATAAAATCAACAAGTCTTGGGTGCACTTGTTTCAGCTCATCTGAGGTTGTGGAAGAAGCTTTGTGTAGGAACTAGGATTTTAGATATGTTAATGTAATTTGTATACTCTTTTATCTCTAACATTTGTATGTCTGAGCTTCTTCCACACAGGTATTTTTCAATCACATATAGACGTGGCGGTGTCTTTTCTTCATATGTGCGCTTTCCATCCATGAGACATGTTTCATATCTGTGGAATTTTTGATCCAAAAGGTAGGAAAAATCTCATGTGAAGGTTCATCATTTTGACACATGTCTCCTACAGTGTTTGAGGAAAATTTCATTGTCATCCTTCCAATGGATGTGATGGAAAAAAGGTTTGCAGTTGATTATTGCATGCATGTTTGATGGACCTATTTCCACTTTTTCTAGCACACATATTGGCAGTTTCTTCCAATGATCATTAGCATGATCGTTCTCTAAGAGCATGTTTTGAAGCATGCACAATGATTTGTAGAATATTTTCTATTAGAGTTTTTGTTTAAAGGGGAGTAGTTGGCTCAGTTTTAGGGGCTGGATTATGCAAAAACTAATACTTTATTTTACCAGAAAAAAGAATATTTTCTCATATGTTGTTTTAGATATCTATTTTAGACTTCATTTCTTTAAGACTTGTATTAATTTCAAGGATCAAGTGTGCTCCACAAAGCCTTTTGGGTTTTAATTTTATATTCAATATAGTGTACGTTTATGTCATTTGAATATATATCTTATTTAAATCTTGCATCTCTATTTATGAGATTATCTTTAGTCATGGATCATGTTTTGAACTCTTCCAATTAGAGATAGATAAATATATAAGGTTGTTTCATGTCTGTGATGGTACTAAAAATGAATGGATGAATAAGAATACTACTGGAAGTGTATATTGTCTCTATAGCTTTGATGGATGGACCCACGAAGTGATATGAAAGTAGAAACCTATGTTTTAGATCTATTTATCACCCCAACAATGAAGGGATTGTGACATACTATGCACAAATATCAAGATAATATTTATTTTCTATTCTTTGTAGTCAAACTTTGTTTATTATTGATTTTTTTGAGATTTTCTATGGAAAATATTAAAGCATCACCTCAATTTAAGATTTAATTTATCATTCTCTCTTTTCAACCCCCCATATTTATTAAGAGTTAGCTTCTCAATTCTTGAGGTCATTTGAAATGGTAGTGTCTTAGTCCCACACCATTTGAACTTCCTATAAGTTTTGTTACCTTTCTAGTGAAGGAGAACCAAATGGAATAGGAGGGTCTATAATAGGTCAATGAATTTAATAAGGTCCAATGGGCCAAATTTTTTTATGGTGTAACCCTTGTAAGGGATTTGAAAGGCTATATGAGCCAATTTTCTAGTTTAGTGCCAACTAGGGCCAATGGCTCAATTTGTGTCAAATAATTCCAATAGGTGAAATTCAAGTTATAACATCATATTTGGGTCCTTTTATCCATGTATGGACCAAATGTGATGAGTTTTAGTTTTTAGGATAGTTAGGAAATCAAGATGTTAAAATTTTTTGATAAAGGAAAACAGGTTTTGATGGGTTCCTGAAACCCTACAGTTGGAATAAAAGAGTACTAAAGCATATAAGCATTACAGACCAAACATCATAAAACATTCAAAACAAGCGGAATAGACACAACAACAAAAAGCCAGGATCCCATATCCAAAAAGCCAGGAACAAAAACTAGGGGGCCCCTTCAGGCTATATCTTTGAGAATCTCCGCTGCCCTGATCTCGAGCTCTGTCATCCTTCCAGTAGCTTCTCTGATTTCGGCCAACTCCTTGTCAGCTCCCTTGTCTGTCTTATTCTTTGCATCATTTCCAATGCTTTTTTCATTATCTTATTGTAGGAGTTGATTCATGTCTCCTTTCTTCTACCTTTCCTCTGTATTTCCTTTTTCCTCTTGAAAGTTATCAATGATGACCTTGATGTTGTCATTTGAGGCTTTTAGAATATTGTAACTTTGCTCTGCAATTTTTACCATTGTAGCGTTGATGCTTTGAATTCTCTGCTTTAGTTCTATCACTCTGCTATCTAGCTCTTTGTCCTTTGCTATGTTTTTATTGTTGTTGATAATGTTTTCCTTCTCCATCCTATCCATCCTCTTTTTCAGGTCATCAATTTCATAATAGGTCCATTTCGTTGTTCTATAGCTGTCTAGTGTGCTATTTTTTGCATTATTTAGCACATCCATTTGCAAAATTTCCCTTGCACTATCACTAAATATCACCATAGTAGGGTCAATGAGTTCTTCCATCTATATTCTTCCCTCTTTGTTTTCCTTGACTAGGGTCTTTACTAGTTCTCTCTTAATTCCCATTTTGGCCGAGACTGAGTCAAAGTTTCTCCAGACAACTTTTTTATTTTTACCTGTGATACTACAGGTGTACTTTTCTTCCCCATACTCTGCAAAGCTCTGGCTGGTATTCTCCTCTTCATTTTTCATACCCTGATTTCCTTCTTTTTCAACATTCTCCTCTTGTGTCTCATCTTGACTGGCCAGCTTCTCCTCCTTTGTTTCTAGTTTGACCCTTTTGGATCTTGTGACCCTCTTCCCCGAGTTATCCTCCTTAATCTGAGTCAGAATCTTTATAGTGATCTTCCTTTTTATTTCCTTCTTCCCTTTCTTCTTCACTTTAGTTTCTTCTCCCGCACTCTCTTTCCCCATTTCCATGCCTTCATCACCCTCATTGTATTCCTTGTCCAAAGAGACTTCAAAGTGCTATTTTAAAATCTCTTTTTTAGCTGTGTTTTCTTTTCTCCATCTCAATAGATTGTTCCTCCTCTATCTCAGAGTGCATGCCTCTGCTATCCTCTATATCAGAGGGGATGTATTCCTCCTCTGAATCCCTCTCAGAGATCCCTTCCTCCTTGTCTTGTATTTCCTTACCCAGAGTATGGGACTTGAAATACTCATAAATCAAAAGGAGTAAGCCCTCATGGAATGCCAAGTTACTTATATGTTTCTCCTTATAATCATTGATGTTTTTGTTAATAGACGAATACAAGTAGAAAGGGATAGAAACCTTGGCTCCATACCTGAAGTGGTTGAGGAGCACAAAATGATGGGTGCTGATGTGGTCGAATCTGGTGTCTAGAGTGAGGTATTTGATAATTTCCCTCAACAAAAAGTTCCATAGAGGTTTGATGGAGCTCGGGTGATAAAAGGTGCCCTTCTTGACCAGAGCTCATTTTTCAGCTTCATTTTTGACAAAATCCATCAGGATTTTGCTAGAGATTTTCCTATCCCTATAGAATTTCTTCCCTATTATAGGAATGCCTATTACCACCAAACCAATTTCCTCAGTCACCATGAATTTAACCCCATCTATTTTCACCTTGCCTTCTTTCCATCTATTAACCATCATCTTTGTTACTGATGGCTTCCACCCATAAAGGCGTTCGATGTAATTGATCACTTCCCCTTTTCTCAGTATCTCCCAGACCTTTGATCTTTGGTGCCATTTCTTAGTTTCTCTCTCCAGCTCTCTCTTGTGTCTCTCTCCCACCATGTCTGCAACTATTTTGTTTCCTCTATTTCTTGTGAGATCCCTTTGATTTGAAATGATGTTTGTTTGGGGTTTTGAGAGCCTTCTTTTAGCCTCGTAAATGTAATAAATGCTTAAGTGCCACCAAGTGTGCCGATGGGGCCTTAGACTAATTTTCCCATCACAACTTTTGTACTTGGACATCCTGCGGGGATTCTTATTGCATCTATCTTTACTTTCCATAATTAGCCTTTTTTCTTTTGTCATAATAAGCCTTTAATTTTTCTGAGTCTGCCCGGGACCTGATCACTTTCCATGATGTTGGCAATTTCTGGTGATAAGTGTTTTCTATCATTTCATTGTTTAATTTCTTCATACATGAAACCCATGTTTTCCAGCCTATCTGCCACCTGGTTTTCTTCCCGGTAGTCATGTGCTAGGTAGACCTGATCAAAAGACTTCAAAATTTTTATACATTCCTTTATTATATTCTCTATTGTCCAGGAAGGCCTGGTCTTTTCATTAAGACAATCTATTATATTTTTTGAATCCCCTTCTACCCATAACTTCTTGATTCCCATTTCCTTGGCAAGCTTTAGAGTGTGATGTGCTGCACTAGCCTCTGTATAGTGGTTGGTTTGTGATCCTAGGGGTGCTGAGATTGCTGCAATTCCTTTGCCATGCGAGTTTCTGATGATTCCACCCGCCCCTACCTTCCCAGGGTTCCCCTTTGGTACCCCGTCAAAATTAGCTTTGAAACACCCTTCCGGTGGTAAAGACCATCTATAGCCAAGCCTTTTTTTGATGATTTTTAGACCTTTTGAGTGAGTAGAAGTGCTACTACCTTTGCAAATGGTGTAGTTTTCCTTAAGTGCATTAGCAATTTTCTAGGCTACAACCTTTGCCAGGGTGATCTTTTCCCTAAAGATCCTATTGTTTCATTCCTTGCACAACCCCTAGTAGATGTGTGGCATAGCCCAGACCCAGAGATGATGGCCACCCCCCCCAAGATGCCATTGGTCAAAAAGGTCAAGGGTATTATTAGGGAAACACCAGGATGTCTAGAAAAAAGACAGTAAATGATGCCATATCTTCCTAGAAAAGTCATAGTGGATAAATAAGTGGTCCACATTTTCACTATGTGATTTGAAGATGATACATCTATTAGGAATGTAATGTCCCCTTTTGATAAGATTGTCCACTGTCAAGATGTGGTTTTGTAGCAGAGTCCAGAAAAATATGTTGACTTTAGGGATTATACCAGGAAACCAGGCCTTCGCCCAAGCTGGAATTGTATCAGCACCCTGCATCGATTCATATCCTAAGGCCACATTATAGTATCCATCCTTGGAATCCCCCAAAACTAGTACATCTTCATTTAGAGAAAGGGGAGTGTGCCCCAAATATACCATAAGAGGTTAAAGGTCCTGGGACACTTCAGTGAGATTGACCCAATTATTGTTAATTCTATAGTCCTTGACTCTGCTGCCAAACCTGTCAATGCAATGTTCCGCCCATCTGTTGTAAGGCTCCAAATTCCATAGGGGTCCCTGTCTGAGCCAGTTATCATGCCAAAAATTAACCTTCTTACCATTACCAACTTTCCATCTCATTTTTGCGGTCACTATACCCTTGGTCCTCAGAATTTCATTCCATATGTGGGAACCCTTCGGGTCAGAGTCTCTGCTAATGAATTGTTTGAAGGTTAGGTCAGCTGCATATTTTTCCTTCATGATGTCCCTCCATTCCCCTGGGCCCCGTTTGTTTGGGGAATTGGAATTTGACTCAAAACCTTATTATCACAAAATCAGGTTTTGAAATCCCAGTTTTGCATCTTGGGGAATTGGAATTTGACTCAAAACCTTATTATATCAAAACCAGGATATGATTTCTAATTCCATCTATTAGTAGGAAGATGATGCCACTCATTTTGGTGTCTAAACCTGGTTTTACTTGACAAATCTAGAATTGCAATTTAGAGAAACAAACAGCGGATTTGCAAAAACGAGAAGTGTCACTCCCAAAACCGGGAAGTGTCACTCCCAATTCCGTGAAACAAACGGGGCCCTGTTGAATTGAAGATTCTCCAAATCTGTTTGGCTTGCAATTCTCTATTGAACTTCTGTAGGTGCTTGATCCCCATGCTACCATATTTTTTTGGTTTGCAGACCGTATCCCATGCCACCAGTGGGTATTTCTTGTTTCCATCTTTGTCTTCCCATAGGAACTTTCTCTGGATGGCTTCTAGAGAGTTTGTCACCTTTGCAAGGATAGAAAAAAGGCTAAGAGCATAGGTAGGGAGGTTCTAAAGAGTGGATTGAATCAGAGTAACTTTCCCAGCCTGACTCAAGGTGATGCCCTTCCAACCTGCCAATTTCCTATTGAATCTATCTATAAGGCCTCCCCAAAAATCCTCAGGGGGTTTTCTTCCCAGCAGAAGGCCTAGATAGGAAGCTGGAAAGGTGCTAATGCCATAGCCTAGAATGCCTACCATTCTCCTCTTTCTTTCCTTAGGGGTATTGATGAAGAAAACTAAGCTCTTGTTCTAGTTGATAAGCTTCCCCATGGCATTGGAGTAGGAATTGAGAATGTTCCTAACAATTCTAGCCTCCTTCACTGAAGAATCCCCTCCCAGAATTGTGTCAGCAACAAATTGCTGATGAGTAAAAATGAAAGGCCCAGAAGAGGGATGCAACCCCCTAATAAGCCCCCTGATCCTTTGATCATGTATAAACCTTCCCAAGAAATTAGCCAAAATGATGAAAAGGATTGGGGAGAGGGGGTCCCCTTGTCAAAGTCCCTGACAAGATTTGAAGAATTCTGAGGGAGAATCGTTCACCAAAATAGTGAAAGACGGGGTGGAAATTAGCTGAGAAATGATCTTTAAGACTTTGACATTGAAACCAAAAGCCCCCATGATTTTACTTAGAAAGGACTAGTCAACCCTATCATGAGCGTTGGAGAGATCCAATTTGAGTAGGAAACCATCCCTCTTGCCTTCTTCCAAGGAGTGAATCACCTCGTGCACCACCATTATGGAATCCAAAATTTGTCTACCAGGGACAAAACCCGATTGTTGGGGGGCTATAAGATCCAGGAGGGTCTTAAGAAGTCTGAGGGTTAAGAATTTTGAGATAATCTTATAAAAAGAGTTACACATACTAATAGGCCTAAAGCAATCAAAAGAGTCCACACCTGGGATTTTCGGGATGAGGACAAGAAAAGTGGCGTTGATCTCCTTGAGAAGGATTTTAGCTCCAAGAAATTCCTGGACCACTTTGAAAATGTCCTCTTTAATAAACTCCCAAAAAGTCTGAAAAAGGAAAGATGGAAACCCATCTGGGCCCGGGGATTTTTCCACAAGTAAAGACAAGACCACTCTCTGAATTTTAGCATGGTCCGGGATCGCCAACATGCTCTTATTTTGGATTTTCGAGATCACCTTATGGAGAGATTGAAGTATATCCTCCTAATCAGTCTCGCTGAGGTTTAGCTCTTTAGAAAGGATTTGAGTAAAGTACCTAATGGCCTCATTTGCAATCTCCTTGTCTTCCTCCATATTTTGATCCCCTTTCTTGACGAACTTGATTCTATTATCCATCCTGTGTTTCATGGTAGAAAGGTGGAAAAATTGGGAGTTTTTATCCCCCTCTTTCAGGCACACTGATCTTGACCTTTGCCTCCAAAACATCTCCTCCTTGATCACAATGTTATGAAGATCCACCAGGATGTATTTTCCAGTCCTGATTCTATCATCATCATACCCATGAGTTTGGATCTCTTCTTGGATCTTAGCCAGCTCAGACTTAACCCTGTCTTTAGTTTGGAAGATATTACCAAAGTCTCTTTTGTTCCATTTTCTGATTTCCATTTTAATGTTTTTAAGCTTCTTAGCCACTCTGTACTGTGTGGTCCCATCCATGTCTATGCCCCACCATTCCTTAATCTTTGTGAGGAGTTTGGGGTGGGTTGTCCACATCTTCACAAATCTGAAAGGAAAAGCCTTTTTCCTATTAAGATTTACCAAATTTAGAGCAATCGGAGAGTGGTCCGAACCAAACCTTGCCAAAGAGGATAGGTGACACTGATGTTGCTACATCCAGTCCATAGAAATGAGGGCTCTATCAAGGAAAACCTAAATGCATTCTATTCCCATTTTCCTATTTGACCAGGTGAAGTTACCCCCCTAGATCCACATCAACAAGAGCCAGGTCATTTATCAGATTTACTAGGTGCTGCGTGCTGTCCAGGTCCAGTGGAAAACCCACAAAATTCTTAGATTCTAGAAGGGGGTAATTGAAATCCCCCATGATAATAGCTTTTGGTTCAATTATTTTGGAAAATAGGGTATGAATCTTGTCCCAGAAAACAAGTCTAGTGTGCTTAGTGTTTGGCGCATAAATGTTCATAACAACCCATCCCTCCTGAATAGATGGGTTGGTGAAATGCATAAGTAGGATATTTCCCTCATTCCAAGTGATGTGGGAATTAAGGTTATCCTTCCAAAGTGTCAGAAGGCCTCCTGAGGCTTTGTCTGAGTTGGTAGTAGCAGTCTTCATACCTTTGCGAAAAGAAATGCCTGCAACTTTATCCTTTTTTCATTTTAGTCTCTTGTATCAAAAAAATGTCTGGTCTGTGGTCTCTAATCATGTTTCTAATTATTTCTTTCTTATGGGCTCCATTTAGCCCATGTATGTTCCAAGATATGATCTTCATGCTTTCTTAAGAGATTCTTGGATGGTCCGCTGGAACCCATCCAATATATTTATTTTTGCTTCTTCCTTTCTAATTTGATACATACTCTTCCTCCCAGGAGTGTTTGACTTGCTTCCCATGTCTTCTTTAGACCTACTTCTAGTTGCTGCTGGAGAAGCAAGGGATGGTTCTCTGCTATTTTTATTTTTCACTATTATCCATGCTCCCTCATTGTCCTTTGAGGCATCTTTTTAACTGTCAAAAAGAGCTTCCATTCTGTAGATTTGTCCCGGCATTGAGGAGGAAACCATTTCCAAGAACCGAATTATTTTCCTTGGTGAAAAGATATTTCTACTGCTATCCTTAGGAATTTGGGCAAGGTATGGTTCCTATCCCATCTCAAATTTCCCCTCTTCCTATGAGTCTGGGATGGAAGAGAGGTCATAACTGGCCTCAGCAATCTCCCCCTCTTCAATTGTCTCCCTTCCTTCCTTGTCATTCAACCCCTTATCCTCCCCTAGATGAGTTTGGCTAACTAAAACTGCTTCACTCTCTTTGCCTATATCTGGGAGGGCTATTGATTCCCCCTCTGTTGATATAGAACCTTCATTAGGTGGTTGTTCTGTATTCCTTTCTAGGCTCTCACCAGATAAAACCCCTTGTGGGTTTTTCTTTTGTTGGAAGTTGACACATGGTATTTTCTCTTTCCATATTTTTTTGTGTAAGGGTTGGTCATCCTACCTTTTTCCTTGTTTTATATGCTCCTTTCAAACTATTTCCTTTTCCATGATCATTGGGAATCTTTTAGCTTTATGGCCGGCTTTCTTGCAGTGGAAACAAGCAAAAGGGACACTCTCATATTCAATCATTTGCACTCTTCTTCCCAATCTGGATTGGAAAACAATAGATTTAGGCATATCTTGGCCCACATAAACTCAAATACAAATCCTCACATAAGTGAGTCACTTCTTTGCTGCTATTACAGGGTCAATAGATAGCAGCTCCCCAAAGGATCTGGCAATGCCTTCAAACACATCCTCATGCCAATACTCCAAAGGAAATTCAGGGAGTCGCGCCCAAACCGGAGCTTGGGTCAGAAAATCCTTGTTGAGATCTAGGTTAGAGGTCCATTTCTGCAGGATAAGGGTAGATCTAGCCACTGACCAATTACTAGCATAGAGGATTTTAGACAAGTACTCTTGACAAGAAAACTTGAAAGACATGAATCCTTTTTCCATTGCCGTAACTACAACTTGACCTTTAAGTTCCCATTTGTTTTTAACAAAATCTCTAACTATGTCAATATTGGGTCTGGATCCAATGAACTTACCCACCAGAGTGGCAGCCATGCTCATAATATTATGATCAATAAGCTCAGAGGGCAGTTCCAAAGCATAGATCCCTTTATCTTTGTTTGAAACAAGCTTGATATTTGGGAAAGGACACTTACCAAAGGGTTTGACTCCGAAAATATTTGTCCACCACCCCAGTGGGGCCCTAGCTGCACCCATCTCTCTATTTTTAGGTGTAGACCCATTTGATTCTCCTAGATCTGGCTGCTGAATCCATGGGACCCCTTCATCTATCGCATCCTTGGTACCCTGGTCATTACCCTGGCCCTGGCAGGTACTCTGATCGCACTGTCCCGAGCCAGAAGGTTTCCCACCCAATCCCAAATTCAAATTGGTGCCTTCTGATGTCGGTCGTCAGTCACCCACTCCTCTCTCTCTTTCACTTGCCATTACATGTTTTTGACATTGGAGATTGTTACCCTTATTTTTTTTAGCAATTAAGCTTCCCTATATTTTACTTCAAAAAATCTATAGAAACCTACGATCAAATAATTCAAAAATTAGTTGGAAATGGTTGGGATGGTTGAGAAATGTCTATGTAAGCCTCGGGGCACAAAGAGATATATTTTTTGTTGGAGGAGTGAAGAGATAATAAACTATTTTCATTTTCCAGTGTAATTTCTCTGAGTTTTACAGTGTATGACCTTGTAAGGATTGAATAGATAGATCTATGCACATGGTTAGGTATATTTATGAGTTGTCCTTATTTTTCAATCTATTTTAGGGTCTGGTGTTTTGATTAAAATAATTTATCATCTACTTGGTGGACAGTCCTTTTAAAACATAGGGTGATTAGGGTTTTGTGTGTGAGATAATTACACCTTCATGAGATTAGTTTATTTACTAACAATTCTATGGAAAAACAATAACAATTTAAACTAAGAATTGCAAATAAATCCTTAATCATCCCATGGATCTCTAACTAAGCATGCTAATAGAGCTCTCAGCCTTGATCTCTACTAGTGACAGTCCTTGAATGATAAAATGATAAAGATATGCCTATCTAGTTCATAAATTTCCTCAAATTGCCTAAAAAACCACTCAAATGCTCTCAAATTCTTTCTAATGCTCTCAATTTTCTTTGATAGTGCTATTAATTTCTCTCAAAATGCCTATAGTATGGATGCTTTGCATTCGAATGTCTAGGATTTTTTATGCTTGCAAAATGGCTTCTATTTATAGGATTTTCCCAAGTGTAGAGGGTAGAGTCAATTTATCATGGTTTAGCCTTGGTTGAGTGAAAGGATTTCAAATGGGGGGAAAATTTAAATTATTGTCTCAAAGGTTGGGACAAAGAGACAAATTTGAGTGATTAGGATTGAAATTTCAAAATGAGTGATTGAGATTGCGAATTTGGAGTGATCCATGTGCTTTGCTTTCTCAATTCTCATTGGTTCCTCAAATTCATGTTGAAAGATAATAGGATTTTTTAATTCAATCAATTAATTAATTTAGCCATGTAGGGGAATAGGTTGGATTTTATTTTTGATTTAAACTATACAATTAATTGATTAAAATCAATTATATAGTTTTATTAATCCCTTTAGGTTTATATTTAATTAATTAATGTCATTATTAATTGATCTTTTGATTTAATTTGATTTTGTCCCAATTTGATTTAATAAATGTCCATTTGATTTGATTAAGTCCATTTTGATGAGATTTGAAGCAATTTGATGGAAATGCAGATTTGCTTGATTAGAGAGCACCTGACCAATTTTAGGTGTCTACAAATGCCCCTCTTTGAATTGATGTGTGATGTGCATTAGTTCAAAGAAAATTTGATGTCTAGATCACTGATTTGATGCTTGATTGATTGATACAAAACCTGACGCAAGAATAACTCTGATTTTAGATGCAGAACCTGATTCGAGATGCAAAACTTGATTTGAGACCCTGATGCGAAGATTGATGCGATACCCTGATGCGAAACTGATTTGCAAAAGTGCAAAATGCCCCACTAATGATAGTTTGAAATTTTAATGCCCCAGATTGTGATTGATGTTTTATGGAAAATAGAATGCAGCATCCTGATTTGATCACATGATGATAGGATGTTGCCCCTGATGATGAAAAACAAACTTTGATATGAATCCTTGATTTGAATCTTTAATGTGGATATGATGCCCCCTCGGGAAATGAATCAAGATGATGTTTAGATGATCTAGTTGAGTTTGGGAAATTGAGATTATTGTCTGAATAAAATCAATTTGAAAATTCCCCAGTCATGAGAGAATTTAATAATTGATAAAATGTTATTGATGTGTTGATGATGACTGGATATCACTTGATGTTAGTCATAATCACTTGGTTGATGTTTTATTGATGTCAATCAGATAGGATAGGTAGGTTGATGGATTTATTGGATAAATTGATAATTCACTCTCAAGATCTAGAGATGAATAAATGAATTAATTTTCCTTCCTCAAGATCTAGAGTTGGGAAATTTGATGCGCTTAAGATGAGCAAATGGATGATAGGATAAATGATTGACTTGAAATGAACAATTGGATGATTTGAATGATTGATATTTGATTTGATTGGATTTGATGGGATGTTTAATGGTGGGAGGCTAATAGATAGGGTCATTTGATATGATTAAGGTGTAGATGTAGGTACATGTAATGAAGAGAATTAGGTTTCTCCTAGTTTATTAGATAGTGAGGTTGCCCCTAGGTGAGAAGATGCATAGTGATGATATCCTTGATGTAGCATTGCTCAATTTGATGAGTCAGACATTTGATGATGTAATTTGGTTATGGAATTTGATGATATAATCATGATTAACTTCCACCCCTTTTTGGGAAAATCCCATAACAAATCCAATGCAAGATTAATCTATATGAATGCCATGCAATGCAACTAACTGTCACTAGCTTTTTGCAAAGGAAATGCAAAAGAGATATATTTTCATCATTGAGAATTGTGGAAGTAGGAGAAAGTACAATCATCACTGACCACATCATGATGATATGAATACCACTTTCATCACTTTGGTAACCATTAGAAACTAGTACAACCCTCACTAGTTGAATAATCAACTAAGGGATTTTGAATACTGGTTTCATTGGATTTAATGTTGCAATTGGATTTTTTTATGAATATATGGAAGATATAAATGAACAAGGTATGCTTTTGTGTAAACAAAAAGATATTGAATCTCTTCCATATTCACAATGTCCTCGATGACTCTTTGATGATCATGTCTTGAGACAAAGTTGCATATTTCAATGAATCAATCGTAAAACAGTCACACAGAAATCAATAAAAATGTCATGCTTTCATTATCACTAATATAGTTGAACATCATTTATTGGCTAGAAAGACATGAATTGAAAATTCAATACCTTATCAAAACCTTAGTGCTATTGTTGTATCCATATTTCAAATAGAACTTCATCCTTTTCGATCCTTTGGTTTTGTCAATTTTTAATCCTGATAATAATAAGTCAATGAAGGTCAATGATTACATTGGTGTCAAAATCAGATGGGAAATTGAACAATGATGTAAATCAAAGGTTCAAGTGTCTATTTAGCTGGTTTGATGCATTGATTCATGTGAATTGGTGCCTGTCTGTTGAAATCTGCTAATTTGGATTAATGCCCCCAGTTGAAAACAAATGTGTTGTTCTTGGGCAAACTCCCAAAATATGACAAAATATTAGTGTATGCAAGATGTAGCTCAGAGACTTTATGCAAGATTTTTTTTAATTTCCTTTTTATGTTGTTGGATTTTTAGAGATTTTATTTTTTAATTTTTAAAGTTTTTTAATTTTCATTTTTTAGAAATTACTACCTCTCAAACAAGATCACATTGGTTTGTCCCCAATGTCTAGCAAGATATAGGACATGATAGATGGATGAACAAGCTAATGTATGAGAAATGGATAGGCAATGATGGATTAATCATGTGTAGTGGATGCGACCCGTAGGACCATCTCCTCAAGATTACCCAAGATAAGGAAAAAGTATATAGCAATGTGAAGCATGTTTTAGATAAGCAATGAAAGCCACTGATGTAGTGCTAGATAGCATATAGGATAATGACCTGATGTCCTGAAAGTGGGTAGTCCATAAAAGTGGACATGTCAAGAAGTTTTTGATAACAAATTTTATACTTTACGTCCTTCATTTACGATCAAGAAAAATAGATCAATATGGGTAAGATTTGGATAAGATAGCACGATCAGGATAAAGGGGTGATGGAGGCTATGAGGGGATGATTTGGGATTATGGAAAGGCTGTCGAGGAATAATGAAGGTAGATTTGGGATAAGCAAGATCATGATAGGAAAGATAATGGATGTCTAGATACCTGATGCTCATGGATATGTTCAACCTTGTCAAGATCAAAGGTGAAAGAATGAATATGGATGCAAGTGAGATAAATGGTTGGATAGGGAACATGGAGTATAGCATGGATGAAACCTGCCCCCAAGTGTAGAGTGTAAGAGGAGGAATTATGTATGACACCTTTTTTGTAGTTTTTCATCATATTACTTGTCCAAGGCACCACAAAAATGGTTTTTTCCATAGGATGGATTTATTTCTCTTTACTTTTGCTACCAAGGTGCCCGTTTACCAGGTTTTCACCAAGGCACTTTTCTCTTTTTCCATTTTTTTTTTGTATTTTTCAAAATTTCCCCAACATCTGGATCTTTGTACAATGCTCTTCTAAAAGATATGCTATAATAAACCATGAATATGTCTAGGATTCTCAAAGATATTTATAAGGTAATGATAAAGGACACATATGGAGGATAAGGGTAGATGATGGTAAAGGTTTTTGTTAGAATAACTAAGAGGGGGGTGAATCAGTGGCTTCAAAAATTAATCCAATAATCCAACCAAAAATTTATATCACAAATATAATACCTTCAGTTATCTTCATTCCTAGAAGATGTATGCCTTTAAGTAATCTTATCAAATATATACTGCTCAGTGAATACTTTTTTTTATCTTTTTCTAAGCTTTACCAAATAGCAGTAAATAAACTTAGTGTTTATCGACCAATCCTGTTTTAGTAATGTGTAAAGAAAAACATCAAAGTTGAACCATATACACATTTGACACATGGAAACCTTGTTAAGGAAAAAACCAAATTTTCACTCTTTCTAAGTGAGCTTGGTGAAGAGCCAACATAGTTAAAGATTACAAACACACTGTTAAGTGCGACCTTGTTAGAGGATTTAAAACTATTGGTTAGTCTTTTGGCCTTAGGAATTCACTATGTTGTCAACAAGAAAAACAGTTTGATACTCTTGAGTATATCAATACATTAAGGACTATTAAATTCCACTCGGTTAAGAGATTTTTTGAATCAATTAATGGTGAAACTGAAACATTAAATGATCTGTTCAACAATACAACTTTAACTTGCAGATTTTCAGATCTATTGTTTGTTCATAATACCTCTCCGATCAATGTTCTCTTCAATTCATTTGATCGCCTTCTTTCTTCTTTCTTCTTGGTGAATGTTGTTTCTTCTCTATTGCTCATGTTGGAATTACTGAAATGATGAACTGAGAGGGGAGGGGTGAATCAGTACCTCTAAAAATTTTTATGTGATTGGCCCATTAACCTTTGTGTCATCAGATTTGTATATTTACCTATCTATATTTTCATCTTTATTTATGTATATGAAATCATAACATAATTTATTTACATGTGTAAACATTCAAGAAACATACATGAAAATAAATAACACATAACACATGATATGATATCGCAAAAAACTCTTGTTAGGAAGTAAAAACTGCGGTGGGGATGTCACCCACAAAACTTCACCATCTGTAGATAACAAGGGAGCCAGTTAAGGTTTACAATTTGATCACTTCAGATGATCTACCTTATTAGGAGTATTAGAGTGGAGACCTATTAGGATCTACTTCATTTGAAGCTTTAGCAACACCGTTAGGTGTGCACTTTATTAAGAGATTTATTAAGAACTGTTAAGTCCACCTTCTACTAAAGGATTTATGATGTGATGCACTTGTTAGAATGCAAATACGTTATAAATGTTGATCTGATAGTATATGTAATCTCTAATTGCTGATAACAGATCCTATAAAGCTTACAATGTATATGTAATCACCTTAAGTGATTGAATGATACCTTGGCTCTGCTTGTCGGTAGCCTTGTCTGTGTTCTTGAGAACTGATATGATATGTTTCTGAACTTTGCATGAATTCACTTCTACTGCTTAGATTCTCTTCATGGCTACAATCATTTATCAACTCATTACCTATTACAAATGATTAAACATCTATATATACTAGTTTCTAGGTCCATTCTTGATTCACGCTTTTCAGGTTAACTCTAGATCTAAGGTTTACAACTTGACCTTGATCTTTAGTTAGTTATGTTTTAGATCCATTAGGATTCTTTAAAACATTTACAATATTCTTGCTTGACCCTCAAGTAATGTTTTAAAACAAATTAAAAATCTATAAATAGAATTACAATGTTTTATCTGACGTGGAAAGTTAGATCTACCTTTTGCAGGTTTTGTAACTGACTGTCGGTTCTGATGGTCGGGCTGCTTTGTCAGTCTGTTAGGTTTCTTTCATTCTTTTCTCTGTCGGTCTTCTGCTCTGTCGGTGTCCCTTTTTTTAACTGTTCGTCGGGTTCCTTGCCTTTTTTTCTCTGTCAGCAATGTTCACAAAACTGTACCATCGGTGATGTCCTTTATGCTTTGTCATCGGTTCAACACTTGTTAGTCTTCATCAGAAAATTATATACTTAGCATTTTTATGTGAAGCATTTTCATCTCATCGGTTATGCAATGTGTTGTCTATCCAGTATGCCTATACCGATGAACTTTATTATGTTTTTCACTTAAGTATACTAATGGAAAAACTTAATGTCATCAATCTCTCCCTTTGACATTAGTATCAAAAAATGATATGTGCAACATACTTAATGTATTAGTATGTACACCTATGTATACTTCATCCTTAGTCATTTTTATTTTAGTCATGAAATGACTCCCCTATGCATATGCCGGTAAGTGTAAGTTTATGTACATATGATTGCCTTCCCTTTTTTTTTTTCAAATATTTGATATAGTGTACATATCTATTCATGCTGTATATACAACATACATATCCTTTTCTCTTTCAACTAATGTAGTATATTGTACATATGTACTATTCATTCCTACTTTTTTGATAATAAAGGCAAAGGTACTTAAAACTTGTCAAAAATGTGTGAGTGTGAGGCTTTGATTTCCTCCATCATATTCTCCCATTTCTCCTTCAAATTTTCTAGAGCCATGTACTCAAGTGATATCCTCACATGCATATTGTAGATGGTGTCTACCACATACATCTCCAAGATTGAGATTAGATTCCTTGCATCTGTAATGTGTTGTTGTAGAGTGGCGAGATTTGGCAATATGTGAGCTTGCAGCTTGGTAACCTCATTTATAAAATGTTTCTCTGCATCCCATATCTCTTGTCTTAACCTATTTACCTATGTGATCTTTTCATGATGCAACTTTATTATACTTGCATCAGAGGTTAAACTTTGTGCACTTGCTGTCTGATCTGAATCTAGCTGGGACAACTTTTCACTATTCTCTTTTGTGAGATTTTCAAGTGTGCACATTTGTTGAACTAAGGTAATAGCTTCAGCAATCATAGGTTCTAATTGACTTTCTAATTCAGAGAGATTTACCTTGTTCTCTGCCACTTGTTGGCTGATCTTCTCAACTAGTTTGTGTTGATACTTCTTCTCTGCCTATTCTTCCATTGCCTGCTCTGCATCTACACTTTGAGTAGTGATGGTGTTGGTAAGAACTACAATTTGTTCCATGACTGATGTGTCATTTTCAAAATTTACCTCAAGAGCAAGTTGATGTAGTATATTCCTAGTTTTCTCAAGTGCTTGGGCTTCCCTGTGTGCTTTTCTCATTTTCTCCTGTATGGCTTTTCTTTGACATATCACTCCAAACTTTTGAAGTGTTTCAGTATCCAAAGTAGATACATCCCACTTGGGTATTTCAATTACCTCATCAAGTGTTGCTGCCAATATGTCTTTCTTTATTACATTCTTCTTCTTCTTCTTTGGTTGAGATACAGATTGGTGAACTACCATTTTTAGATCTTGAGATTGGATTGATTTGGTAGGTGAAGGTCGAGAAGATGAAGCTTCTTGTTGCTTCTGTTCAGAGTCCACCTGTTGGTTGTGTGAAGATGTCTCTTCATTTTCCTTGGGTGTATCAAAAAAATTTGCTTCTTTTTATTTCATGCTATGATCTTGCTTAGCTTCTTCACTCTTTTCTTTCTCTTCATCCTTCCTTAATTTTTCATCTTTTTTAATATCTTCTCCTTTGACCTTTCCAGTCGACAAATTTTGCTGAGTGTCGATTGCATCTTTCATATCTGTGTATGTATCTTTTTGAGTGTCCGATGCATCTTTATTTTCTTCATTACCCATGTCCTTTGGTATATCATAATCTTTCTTAGATGATTTCTCCTGACTTGAATCAATATCAATAGCTTCTATCAATATTTTCATGTTGGTCGGTGTATTCACTTTTGTAGTGTCAGTAAGTGTGTCCTATCCATTGGTATTACCTTGTGCAATAGTGACATCTTCATCTTTTTGCACTTCTTCTGCAGGGTCTTTTCCTGTAATGTCATTACTAAAATTATCTAACGATGTTTCATCATTGACATCCTCATTTATGTTACCTTTTATTGTCAATTCTTCTTTGGTAACCTCTGCTTCATCATCCAAGTCAATATGAGTTGGGCTTGGCAGAATTTGACTTTCTTCACTCAGAGTTTTGTCAAGAGTAGTGCCGGGCCATACCTCATCTACAACTTCAGTATGTTTGTGGCATGTTGTATCACTCTCTTCTCTATCCAACTCAATTGATGAATCATTTATGTGCATCTTTAATGATGATGTGTTCTTTCTCCGGGCTAGCTTCCTTAGTGGGATTTTTGAGTATTTGCACCACTTCTTAATTCTTTCATGATCTAGTTCAATTAGCTTCCCTTTGAGAAATTTGTATGATCTCATTTTGGGTGAGAACTCCTTTTCATAATTTTTCATCATTTCATTTATCTCTTCCTTCTTTGAATCAGAAGGCATAAGAGTAACAAGTACTCTTTCTCTTATCTCTTTTTCCTGGTGAAGTGCAAATGTCCATCTTGTAGACAATCTTTTGGTTAGTTCCTTGTGTACTTCATATTCTATGAATTGAAGTGGAACATAATGGTGTTTGCACATTTTAGCTATTATAGCTTCTTCAATTTTGTTTTGATCCTCTAGATCAAATTTCAACCATTTCCTAATGTTAGGATCTGAAATAGATTGTGATTCTGAAATGTTCTTACATATTTCATCGATGGTTGTAGGGATCAAGGGTTCTTTCCCTTTTTGTACTTCTATGTCAGCTTCATCCGTAGCTGAGTCTTCTAGATCTTCTCTTATTATGTTTAACTTCCTCCTTTTTGTTTGTTTCCCCTTTGGTGAGACTGGTTTCCTCTTGTAGGTTCTCACTCTTCCTTTCTTCAACGATGAAGGAGTTGCTTCCTTTACTATTTTCCTTTTTGTCCTTGAAGCAACAATTGTTCTTGATTTATTAGGTGGAGGAGGAGGTGCTGAATCTGACTGTGTAGCCTCTGAATCTCTATTTTCTATATCTTCATCGATAGGTGACTGGCCCTCAGTTTCTTCCTCCTTTCCTTTTGTTTCCTCTTCTCCTTCTTTAGTAGCTTCCAATTTCTTTGTTAGAACCTTTATCATTTTGTTCTTTTTGTTGAAAACTTTCTTGACAACAAGATCTGATTTTATTTTTGGTTTGGCTTCTTCATAAGTGCCAAATCTTGTTTTCTTGTTGTCCACTCGTTCATTAAATAGTGCCTCGATGCACTTAGTAGCTTGTCCTGTTTTGATCTCATAATCTAATGGTGATATGAAATATTTTCTAGGTACTACTAGTTTGATATAGGTAAAATAAGTATCTACCATAAAACATATGTCATCCTTGTGTTATTCTATCAAACTCTCAGGTATCCTTGTTCTAGCTTGCATCTTTTCCTTAAATCCTTTGAAATACTCATTCATTAAGTCATCAAAATCTGTACCTAATGATTCTATGTGCTCACATATCTGTATGGTGACTGGTTTTCTTGTGTCCCATACTACTTTTCCTATGGAAGGAAACTATTCTTAAAAGTAAAAGAATATGCACATAATAAGAGAACAAAACTTACAAGTGTTTGTCCTTGATGACCTTATGGTGTTCATATTCTCCTCAAGTTGATTTAACAATATTTCTGCAAGATCCATCTTCTTTCCTTCTTTGATGATCTTATAGGCTATTCTCATAGTAGTGCTTGCTATGATGTTCATTCTGCTAGCCTGAAACATTTTATATCCTATCACACATGCACCAAACTTAAGTTCCTTGTCAGTGATGGTGTTAACCTTGAGACCTCTTTTGTTTGATTTTGCACGTGTCAACTTTTCTACTTCCTTCAAGGATGGGTGCTTGTGACCTTTTATCTTGTCAGTTGTGGGATATCCAATAACTACATGAAGAACATCTTTTGTTATTCATTTAGGCTCATCAAGCCACAATGTTTGGTTATGCATTTTTATAAGAACTATCCATATCCATTCGGTCTTAAAAACCCTAGGAAAGTGTAATGCATTTGTCAAACCTTTCATGTCCAGATGCTTGTTCTATTCTTTCAGGTTTCTATTTTAATCACATAGTGCCTTATAGGAATTATCTAGATCTAGATATCCTAATTCTGAGATCTTGCAATGTATATAGGACATTACGTCCTCTACCAACAAAACCCTAGGTGGGATTTTGGAGAATGCTCCAGAATCATCGGGTTGCGATGCAATTTCTGGGTGTAACTTGTATTTAGGTTCTGTTAGCACTGTATCAAATTTTTTTGAATCCCTTGGTCTTGTCATTTTCCCGGGCTTTCTTATTTTCAAAATCTTGGTTTTACCGCTCAAAATGAGTCAAGTCACTTTTTCAAGTCATATTTCATCC
>MU227058.1:5335177-5347236 GCA_018584345.1 Thuja plicata
ATTTGTACCCATTAACTGATGGAATTGTTTTTCAATAATATTACAAGTAACAATATAGTGCATCTTCAATAATGCTAATTTTGTCAATATGATCAATGTGTAATGGAACTGATGCATAATATAACTTGTCATAATGTAGTTCCACACTTACTTTTGAAACTTAGTTGGGAGTAGTGATGCCACAAGATCCATTGGATGGGGTGTCATTATTTGCATTTCTTGTTCCAGCACCTTCAGTATTTGTATCTTTTATCCACATCTTGTTTCTCATCTTCTTGATGTCATCAATGGTGTTTCCATTGGGATAAGTGCTTGTGTCTGTCTGTCGGTCTTTGCAATCTTTTACCACATGTCCAACCTTATGACAATGTAAACATGCCATACCTGGATTGGTCCATCCTATTGGTCTTCTAGTCCATTTTCTCATACAGTTGGCAAAAATATGACCATACCTTCCATTTTCTCATACTATTATCAGGTTCTTTTGGTGTCCATGCTTTTTTTTTCTTTTTCTAGCACTCCTGATGTGTATGTCCATTCATTTTGCAAGTAGGACAGTACTTGTCCATGTAGGTTTCCTTCTTTGGATTTGTCACCTTGGATCTACATTCAAACACCTTGTGTCCTTTCTTGTGACATTTATAAAAATTACCAATGAAAGTAGATTGTGATTGAGGAATACCTTTCATTTTGTTTCTGCAAATGTTTGAGGTGTGGCCTGGTTTTCCACAGTGATTGCATGATAGCTTCTTGGTTCTTGGAGTTGCATATACATTCCTTTGATCTAATTGATTAGATGATTCTCCATTATCGGTGTACCCTATACCTATGTAGTTGTTGAATCTTCTTTGTCCATCAAGAAAATCATCCATTCTTTTATTGCTATCTTCATCTTTCTTGATTAATTCATTGTGCTGATTCTAAGTTCTGACTTCATGCTTTATATTTTTATTTTCTTTTCTTAGCTCACCGATGATTTGTACTCTTTCAATGAGTTCAGTATTTAATCTATTTGCTTCTTGACTCATAAGAATAATCTGATTGGTAATCTCATGGTGATGATCAGTAAGTCTTTGTATCTTTGATTCTTTTTCTTGTAGCTTCTCTGTAATTTTCCTCCTATCATCAATAGCCAATGTTCTCTCTGGTTCAGCTTTTCTTGAATCATTCATGACATCAATCATTTTTACCATCTGAGTCTCTTGACCGATTTTCAGCATCTTGATTTTCTCTGTCAGATGTAGATTGACCTCTTCTAGACTTGTGATCTCTTCTACTGATGTGTCTGATGCTTTGCTTGTTGTGGATTCAGCTGAGTTGAAGTAATTTGGGATTTCCTCTTCTTGATAATATTTCTCATTAAGCCTAGTTTCCATAATATTTCTTTCATCAATCAACTTTCTCATGCTTACTCTCGCCTCTTTGTACTGATCATAGTAAATCTAAATTTGTAACTGTTCATTCTCAATGGTCTTGTCCAGTCTGTACTTTTCCATTGTCTTGATCTTTTCTCTTAAGTCTTTAAGATTTTCAAGAAAGAGAATTAGCTCTGATACCAATTGCTGGAATTACTGGAATGATGTACTGAGAGGGGAGGGGTGAATCAGTACCTCTAAAACTTTTTATGTGATTGGCCCATTAACCTTTGTGTCATCAGATTTGTATATTTACCTATCTAGCTGTTCATATTTATTTATGTATGTGAAATCATAACATAAGTTCTTTACATGTGTTAACATTCAAGAAACATACATGAAAATAAATAACACATAACACATGATGTGATATCGCAAAAAACTCCTGTTAGGAAGTAAAAACTACGGTGGGGATGTCACCCACAAAACTTCACTATCTGTAGATAAGAAGGGAGTCGGTTAAGGATTACAATTTGATCACTTCTGATGATCTACCCTGTTAGGAGTATTAGAGTGGAGATCTGTTAGGATCTACTTTGTTTGAAGCTTTAGCAACACCGTTAGATGTGCACTTTGTTAAGAGATTTATCAAGAATTGTTAAGTCCACCTTCTACTAAAGGATTTCTAATGTGATGCACTTGTTAGAATGCTAATACATTATAAATGTTCATTTGATAGTATATGCAATCTCTAGTTTTTTATAGAAGATCCTAGAAAGCTTACAATGTATATGTAATCACCTTGAATGACACCTTGGCTCTGCTCGTCGGTAGCCTTGTCTGTGTTCTTGAGAACTGATATGATCTGCTTCTGAACTTTTCATGAATTCACTTTTGCTTCTTAGATTCTCTTCATGGCTACAATCATTTATCAACTAATTACCTATTACAAATGATTGAACATCTATATATACTAGTTTCTAGGTCCATTCTTGATTCACGCTTTTCAAGTTAACTCTAGATCCAAGGTTTACAACTTGACCTTGATCTTTAGTTAGTTATGTTTTAGATCCATTAGGATGATTTAAAAAATTTACCATATGCTTTCTTGACCCTCAAGTAATATTTTAAAACAAATTAAAACTCTATAAATAGAATTACAATGTTTTATCTGACGTGGAAAGTCAGATCCACTTTTTGCGGGTTCTGTAACTCACTGTCGGTTCTGATGGTCACGCTGCTCTGTCAGTCTATTGGGTTTCTTTCATTCTTTGCTCTATTAGTCTTCTACTTTTTTGGTGTCCCTATTTTGAACTGTTGATCGGGTTCCTTGTCATTTCTGCTCTGTCAGTGATGTTCACAAAACTGTACCATCAGTGATGTCCTTTATGCTTTGTCATCAGTTCAACACTTGTCAGTGTTCGTTGGGAAATTCTATACTTAGAATTTTTATGTCAAGTATTATCATCTCATCATTTATGTAGTGTGTTTTCTTTCAGGTATGCCTATACCGATGACCTTTATCATGTTTTTCACTTAAGTATACTAATTGAAAAACTTAGTGTCACCATCTTGGTGTCTGCAGAATTCTTGGCTCTGTTCTTCAGCCTGTATGATCAGATCTGCATGAAGAATTCTATCTTCACTAGAATTATATTCAACATTCGTCTTTTCATAATGAGTTAATTGTCTCTTTATATAGACATGATTTCACCATTTATTATCCTTGTCTTTCTTGTTCTTGACGTAGATTATTTTCTTGATCTGTAAATCTTGCCATGCATTGCTTTAATCTTTAAAGCTTTGTTTTAGTTTTATTCCATAGATTTATCCTTGACAACTATGAATAAAAATAGCTTTAAATCTTTAGTTCAATTGGTTGATGAGAATAAAACAATCAATCAGTTAACTCTCTATATAGCTCCTGCTAGCTAAGTGTTTAGTTGTTTCCTAACTCTAGTTTTGATCGGTGATCAACTCTTTTTTTTCTCGGTCATTGACTTTAGTTGTCCTCGGGCATCACTTTCAGTTATTCTCAGGGCTCACTTTAGTTATGCTCAGTGTTGTGTTCTTGGCATACACTATGACTGCTCAGGGTTCTCTATTTGTTGGTGTGCACTATCCGTCGGTGTTTACTATCACTCAGTGTACATTGGCTTTAGCTATTTACCGATAACATAAAATTTATCTCTTTAGTTTCTTTGAAGTCTATGAAAATATTTATATGACCAATCAGATTATATCAAGTTCACATCAATGAAAATATAATACATTAACTGATTTAATGTCTTGCATTTACTTTCTGTAGCTCGGTGATCATCAACTTATCAACACAATATGAAATATGCCATATCATACCAAAATTATTGTTTTATAACCAATTCCAATATCTGACTCTCGGTAAGATCTTCTAGCTTAGATTTGATTCTTGTAGAGTGCTTTCTTCATTCCCTTCAATGGATAAGTGTAGCAATTTTGTCTCTCCCTTTGTTGTAGAATTTATTATCCCTTTTCTAGATAGATATGCAGTGTTAGCTTTTCTCCAATTCTCTCCCTTTATAGAAATTTCTTTTTTTGATCTTTGATCTCCCTTTGATTGATGTTCTTCTTCCTGATAGATATTTCACATGGATATATTCCCCTCCCTTTGATAGAAATGCCAAACATAAATATATCATGAATATATTTCTCTCCATTCTGTCCATCAACAATACATCTCTATAGTAGCCAACAATATCTATGGTGTATGGTGTAGATAAGTACCTTTTTGTACTGATATGTCATTGTAGTCCATATCTCTGGTTGCATCGACATGATTGATCTTCTGATATTGGGTAGGCTGATGCAGCCTCCTAGTCAGATTAGTGACCAGTAGACAAGGGTCAGATCCCTAGTCTCTTCCTTGGGTACTCAAATGTATCTTTTGGCAATGGCTTTGTGAATATGTCTGCTAATTGTTCCTTGGATTATACATATTCTAGAATCACTTCTTTCTCTTGTACTTATTCCCTTAAGTAATGATACTTGATAGCAATGTGCTTTGCCTTTGCATGCATCACAGAGTTCTTTGAAATATTGATAGCCCTTGTATTATCACAGTAGATAATTACTGGTTCAAGAATTTCCATATTCATACCTTTCAGTAATTTCTTGATCCATGCAATGTTAGAGAAATTTGTAGAAGCAGCCACATATTCTACTTTTGCAGTTGATTGTGATATGCATCCTTTCTTTTTACTTATCCATGTGACAAGTTTGTCACCTATAAAGAATGCTCCTCCTATTGTTCTCTTTCTATCATCTATGTTTCCAGCCCAGTCAACATCTGTATAAACTTGTAGCTCAAATTTTCCTTCTTTATTATACCACAAACCATAGTCTTTGGTATTCTTTAGATATCTCAGAACTCTTTTAACAACAGTCGTGTGTGATTCTTTGGGATTAGCAGAGAATCTTGCAACTATACCAACTACATATGCTATATTTGGTCTTGTGTGTACAACATACATTAGTTTCCCAATCATAGATCTATATAAGGTCTGATTTACCTCTGTAGTCTTGTCTTCCTTTGTAAATTTGCATCTGGTTGCCATAGGTGTTCCAACTAGTTTGGAGTCCTTCATTTTGAATATCTTCAGAACTTCTTTGATGTATTTGGATTGTGTGATGTAGATGCCTGCATCCTGTTGTATAATCTATAGACCAAGAAACATTTTTATCTCTCCAAACATTGACATCTCAAACTCTTTTGTCATTGCATCAGAAAATGATTTTCATAAAATATCATTACCTCCAAATATGATATCATCAACAAATATCTCAGCAATCAGAATTTTATCATCAGTATCTGGGATTTCAAATACAGATTACTGTTATCACTTGTTCTTACAAATCCCATACTTATGAGATAAGAGTGAAGTCTTTCATACCATGCTCTTAGTGCTTGTTTCAATTAATACAAGGCTTTATTTAGTCTAAAAACTATGTTTCTCTTGTTAGGATCAACAAACCCTTCAGGTTGTTCAATGTATACATCTTCTTCTAGTATCCTATTTAGAAATGCAGATTTTACATCGATTTGGTATACTTTGAATCCTTTGAAAGAAACATAAGCAAGTAGAATTCTTACTCCTATTATAGCAACAGGTGCAAAGGTTTCTCCATAGTCAATACCTTCTTCTTGTGCATACCCTTTGCATAGCAATCTTGCTTTGTTTCTTGTGACTTCTCCATTTTTATTCAGTTTATTTTTGAATATACATTTGGTACTAATGACATTTTTGTCATTCGATCTAGGTACTAATGTCCATGTTTTGTTCTTCTCAATATGTTAAATCTCTTCATTCATAACACTAACCCATTCTTGATTCTCAAGTGTAGTACTGACAGATTTAGGCTCAAAATCACAAATCAAACAACTAGTGTTCAGTGACTTGCTTCTTGTTCTCATTCCAGCTCTTTTGTCTCCTATGATTTGGTCTTGTGGATGGTGTCTTCTGACATACTTGAAAAGTACCAGTTCATATATTTGTTCATCATTCTGATCATCATCTTGACCTTCATTTTGATCTTCATCACTCAGTTCATCATTGTGAGCATTTTCTCGATTCTTGGTGTGTGCAACATGTTGCTCGCTTGCACTATTTTGTCGCTCGGTAGAAATACACTGTTCCTCGGGCAGAGTGTCCAGTTCTTCACTGTAGACAAATATGTTGTAATCTTATGGTTCCTTTCTTCTTTCCTCATCATTTTTCTCACCAAATTCATCCACTTTAACATTTACACTTTCAATGATTTTGTTAGAGGATTTGTTAAGACATTTATAAGCTTTGCTTTTGGCGGAATAACCTAGAAATATTCCTTCATCACTTTTGGAGTCAATTTTTCCATTTCTATCATCTTTCAATATATAACATTAACTTCCAAAAATTCTAAAGTAACTCACATTAGGTGTGTATCCATACCATAGCTCATAAGGTATCGTATTGGTGTCTTTCTTCAATTGAACTCAGTTTAATGTATAGACAAAAATACTTACAAATTCTCTCCAGAATGTTTTTGTGATGCCCTTTTAAATCATCAATGTTCTGGCACAATCAACAATTGATCTATTTCTCCTTTCAACAATCCCATTTTGTTGTGGTGTTCTCGATGCAGAAACTTGTCTTGTAATTCCATGCTCATTACAAAAGTTATTGAATTCATTAGAAATAAATTCTCCTCCTCTATCTGATCTTAGAAATTTTAGTTCTTTTCCACTTTTATTTTCAACTATAGCTTTATACCATTTGAAAATCTTGAATGCTTCTGATTTCTCTTTTAAGAACATAATAGTCATCTGATGATCATATTTTTCCATTAGTATACAAAGGAAACAATTTTTGAACCGTTGGTAACATGATCACTGAAAGACAAGTTTATAGTGCAACCTGACACAACAGTTGACAGAGGTCACCAAAAAGGCTAAGTGCACTATCATCGACAGAATGATCACAGTGTAAACTGACAACCCAGTTCACAGTGTAAATTGACAGACAAGTTCACAGAGGAACCCAACATATAAGTTCACAAAGGAACATGATAGACAAGTTCAAAGTGAACACCAACAATCAGCCTACATAGAAAAATGAGAAGCAGAATGTCTACAAAGACATCACCGAGCAAATACTACACAGAAACCCAAGCACCAGTCTACCGAGAGACAACTTTAAATCCAAGATATGTGGATCTGAGTTACATGTCAGATAAAACACTTAAGTTTTATATTTAGCTTTAAAGCTTATCTTTAAAACCATTTCTTAAGGGACAAGGAAAGCATATTTAATTTTTTTAATCGGTCTAATTGATTGTAAACATGCAAACTAGGAGATCAAGGTCAAGTTGTAAACCTTTGATCATAGAGTTAACATTCTAATGTGTGAAAACTATTTAGGTCAACTCATTATATAAATAGACATGTAATCAATCAGAATAAGATGTTGTGATGATGATTGTAGCTGAAGAGAACATCTATGGATTAGATACAGAGTTTCATGCAGAAGGACAACAAAAGATGAAATCAGTTATGAAGAACAAGATTCAAGGCTACCAAGAAGAAAAAATGTATTAATCAATCACTATAGGTGATATATCATATTTTACACTTTAAAGGATCCATACTCAACAATTCAGGATTGCATTTTATCATGTCAATAAGTATTTTTGACTACATTTTAACAAGTGTAGCAAATAGAAGAAATCCTTTAAGAAGGCAGATTTAACAATCCTTTTGTAGATCTTTTAATCGAGTGCACACTAAATAGTGTTTCTAAATCTCTTAATAGAGTAGACCTTAACCAGTCTAAACATGTTGCTCCTAATAGGGTAAGATCATCAAAAGTGATCAAACTTGTAAGCCTTAACCGACATCATCCATTCTGCAGATAGTGAATCTTTTTGGGTTTCATCCCCACTATAGTTTTTCCCTTCTAAAATGATTTTTCTACATTAATAAATCTTTTTTCATGTGTCATTACATTTCATGAATGTTTCTATGAATGTTAACATGCAAATTAAGTTTATGATTTGATATTTCATGGATAAGATAAGAATAGCACCTATGGTCGGTAATGCAAGGAATTGATTACTAAAGGATTAAGGGTTAATTGATAAAAAAATTTAAGGTTACTAATTCACCCCTCCCCTCTCAGTACATACCATTCCATTATTCCAATAATTGGTATCAGAGCTAGATCTCTTATTTGGAAAATTTTAAATCACTTGAGAGAAAAGATCATACAATGGAAAGGTATAAGCTAGACAAGAATATTGAGAATCAAAAGTTGTAGATACAGATCTTCTATGAGAAATACAAAGAATCAAGAATCAAGATGAGAGAGGTACTAGATGAAAGAAAGGTTATGGCATCTCGCTATAATGAAAAAATTTATCATGAAGAAGAGATACTTGATTTATTTGAGTCATCAAGATCTATATCTTGCAATACATCAGACACATCTGAAGGAAGCATTACAAGTCTGAATGAAATTAATCAACATACGGTTGGACAAGTGAAATCACTACAAATCAGTCAAGAGACATAGATGGTAAGGATGATTGATGTTATGAATAATCCTAGACAAGCTGAGAAAGAAAGAGCACTAGCTATTAATGATAGGAGAAAGATCAATGAAAAGCTACAAGAGAGAGAATCATAAATACAAATACTTACTGAGCATCATCATGAGATCACCTATCAAATTGTTCTTACGAGTTAGGAGGCAAACCGAGTGAACATAGAACTCAATGGGAAATTGGAAGCTATTGGTGAGATAAGAGAAGAAAATGAAAGACTAAAGCATGATGTAAGGATTCAGAAACAACACAATGATATGATCAAGAAATTTGAAGAAAGTACAAAAAGAATGGATGATTTTTTGGATGGACAAAGAAGAGTCAACAACAATACTGGTTTAGGGTATACCGAGCATGGAGAATCATCATACCAAGCTGATCCAAAAGATTTCTACACAAATTCAAGACCAAGGAAGCAGTCATGCAATCACAATGGAAAACCATGCCACACATCAAATATTTGTGGGAGAAAAGCTAAAGGTATTCCTAAATCCACATCTATATTCATAGGAAATTGTTATAACTGTAACAAGAAAGGACACAAAGCACATGAATGCAGATCTAAGGTGAAACAACCAAAGAAGGAAACCTACATGGAAAAATATTGTCCTACTTAAAAAATGCATGGGCACACATCTCTTGAATGTAGGAAGAAGAAAAAGAAAGCATGGAAGCCAAAAGAATAAGAAAATGCTTATCAACCGAAAAGAGTCGGTAACTCATATGTTTGGGATTACAACACAAGGATAAATTTCACATAATGTGGTAGATATGGACACATAGATACAAAATACATGAGAAAAGGGATGAGAAAGTCTAGAATCTAGACTAACCCCAGAATGACATGCTTACACTGTCATAGGGTCAGTCATCTAAGCAAGGACTGTAGAGACCCAGTGAGAGGGACAAGCAATTTTTCCAATGGAAATACCATTGAAGACATCAGGAAGATGAGAACCAAAATGTGGAGGAATACTAAAAACATAGATGATGTTGGACCAAGAAATACAATTGGTGACACCTTATCTAATGGATCTAGTGATATCACCATCCCCACCTAAGCAGAACAAGTAAGTATGAAACTGCACTATACCAAGTTATATTTTACATCACTTCCAATATACATTGATAATATGCCAAATTATCATAAATAAAGATGCACTATGGAATTACTTGTTATTAATTTGTGAATCCAATCTTGTCGATCAAATGCATACCAAGAATCATTGGTGTACATGTAAAAGCTAAGTTTTTAATGTAAACCAAGCATCATTGGTAATCATGTAAGAAGATAATGAAGTCTTTGCCACATATCGAGCACCGTCGGTAAACATGTGAAAGGTCAATTGAATTATCACTTACCCTGAGCATCGCATTCTCACTGAGAATGAACTTAGTATGTTCCCTGAGTGACTCCATCTTTGAATATCGAGAAGTGGGTAAAGCATTTATTGCACCACTTAGGGCATCATCTATAAAAGGGTGACAAAAATCTCATTCATTCACAAATAGATTAACAATGAAAAGAAGAGTGAAGAGAAGAGAACAAAGCGAAGAATAATGAATAGATTGTAGAAGTGATTAAAAATCATATTCATGGCATTCAGACAGATCAACAATATCTATAGTAGATCAAGTGAGTAACTAAGACTCACCAAGCTCATAATTTATTTATGGGAAAAGCCCTAATTTCCAAAAATGATGGCAACCACATCTCGCATTTCCAAAATCAAGGATGCAAAGGACAAGAAAGTTAATTTAATCAAGAACATTACATGTGAAGAGCCTAAGTACAAAATCTATCCAGAGGTAGCTTCACAACCCAACGATGCTAGAGCGTTCTCAAGCATACCACCTAGGATTTTGCTAGTCAAGGATGTCCGAGCGTATATCCACTGCAAAGTTGCAAAAATCAGAGATCTGGAAGTTGAGGAAGCTTACAAGAAGCTTTACACAGATAGAAACATCAAAGATGAACATAAGCACATTGAGGTGAAAGGACTGACAAATTCCCTAATGTTCCTGAAGGAATTCAATACCGAATGGATATGGATAGTTCATAGCTGGGTACATGACTAAAAGATGTGGCTGGACAAGACAAAATAGATCACTATGGATGCTATACATGCAGTGACTGATTATCCAGTAATTGAGAAGGCCAAGGCACTCAAACATCCTCCTCGACCTGACATGGAAAAGATGAAAGGTGTAGTATGAGATGGAAGAGGTTTAAAGGTAAACTCAATCATCGATCCAGAAATGAAATTTGGTGCATGTGTGCTGGGATACAAGGTATTCCAAGACAAAAGACTGAATAGTATTGCATGTGGAGTAGTTGACACTGCCCATAAGATTATGAAGAAGTGTCTACAAATGGATCTATCTGAGCTTCTACTGAAGCAATTGGAGGAGAATATGAGGACCATTAGATCATCAAAATCTAATTCATGTAAGTTTGGTTCACTCTTCATGTGTATATTCTTCTACTTTCAAGACTTTTTTCCATGTGTGGGTAACGTCAATTGGGACACTACCCGACCAGTGACAATTCAAATTAGTGAATTCATTAAGTCACTAGGGGACAACTTTACATCAGTCATGGATGAATATTTGACCAGATTAAAGGAAAAAATGCAGAAAAAGATGAGGATACTAGAACAAGTGGTGAATCAATATAAAGATGATATTTGTTTCATGGTGGACACAGATACAACTTTTGTGAGGCCTCACCCCAAACCTATAATAGCTTTTCCAATTACCATTTTTATAGACCTAGTAATTAGCTTTATGTTTTGATGAATTAGGAGGTTTTACCTTTTTGATAGGGATTTTGTTAAATTAGATGATGATAAATTATAATTTATGACACTTTCCATACTCATGATGTTGACCATATGATACATTTTGATGATTGATTTAGATAAATGGTGAGATGTTTCAATTTGGGTACACATGTTGATATGAAAACCATAATTGAGATTGGAAGTATGTTGAGATGTGAAATTCTTTGAAGGTTAAAGGATAGTTGATGGAATATCTTGCTGAGTTTCAGGACATTTTTGTAAGTATTAATTGAGGAATTGGTTATTTGATTTTATGCCATTTGGATGTTTTTAGAATTGATAAAATTAATGTTTATGCAATTTAGATAAAACTACATCATGATTTATACAAGATCTGGAATGATTAGTGTGACTTGTGAGTTAATGAGTTCATGTTCTTATGATTTAGTTTATGTATGTTTATTTGGAAGTCAAGGATTAAAATTTATGATGATGATTATATTATGTGGATTATATTCTGATGTGGATTAGAACCTAGAACATATTGTTGATTTTGGTTATACATGCTTAGATATGTGATTTGATGAGAAAGAATTAATCATGATTAGATTTGATTATTTCATGAATAATGCTTTAAAGTTAGGAAATAGCATGAATAATATGTTGTAATGTTAGGATTATGGAAACACCATGTTTGAGCATTACTTAATGAAAAATATATTTAAGAACTAAATTTTGCATATTGACTAATGTAATATATATATATATATATATATATATATATATATATATATATATATATATATAT
>MU227058.1:5370106-5389965 GCA_018584345.1 Thuja plicata
TGAAATAGAAAACATGGCCTAGGGTTTCAAAATACATCGTTTAACATTTGGTTGCTAGGGTTTTCAGGGTTTTGACAAATTGAGCAAGGAACAAGCATGAAAACCTGAAAATATGACAGAGGATAGAACTCAGATAGCAGGATCAGGAACCAAGAAAAATGGCAGTCCTGGTTTCAGACACAAATTTGGCCATGTCTCTCTCAACCTTGCAGAAATCATCAATCAGTTCGTTACAATACTCTGCATTTGTGTCATTTTCTAAACTTTGTTTTATCTCTTGGCTGTCCAGTATAGTATCAAACTCGGACTCCCAATCTGATTGTGCCTTTAATTCCCCTGTTTCATTATAAATATTTGGGATCAATGGTGGACATTGATCAACAAACAATTGTAGCTTACCATTCATCAAATCAGATTTTCCATTAAAGAAGGCAAAATTATCACTCAACTGATTAACCATATCAATGGTATCTGACACCTTGTCAGGGAAATCATCACTGTAAAGCATAGCAGTTTTGAGCTTATCTAGCACTCTTGTGAATTCATCTTTTCTGGTCATCTGAATCTGAGTGACTGAGCGATTCTTTTCTCCCTCCGGCTCATCGCATACCCACGAGCTGATCTCCTTTTTCTTCACAGACTGGGTGACTGAGCGATATTCATTTCTTATAACTCATATTCTGTCCCATCGCTCACTCGCTGTCCTTCTATTTCTGCTATCATCTAATGCACGACTGAGCGATGCATAGTTCTTTGCTCAGTCGCGAAATCACGAGCTATTTGTCTTTCTTTTCATCTGCTCGGCGACTGAGTGATAACCTTCTCCTTTGGCTCGTCACACGCTCGCGGGCTCCAAACTTTCATTTCATTTCCTATCACGAGTGCGTGATTGCTTCACTTTTTTCCTTGTTGCTCACTCGTGAGCTCTTTTCTGATCATCTGCATTGACTAGCGAGTGCGCGACATCATTCTTTCTCTGCTCGTCGCATGCTCGCGAGCTGACCTTTCATTACCTCAAAGCTTCAGCGACTGAGCGAGGTGTTTAAATGGGTTCTTAGTCACTCGGTCACGGACTATCATAGAACTTGATAAATACTTGTGCGACTGGGCGATGCACATCTCATCTCCTTGTTTTATATCTTGGTCGCGCACTCGCTCTGCATAAAACAACATGAGTTAAACCTATTCAAGTAAGCGATAACTACATGACATGACCTCGTCGCGCTCTCGCTAACCTTCGAGTTGACTTCAAAAATAGCTCGCGATTGCGTGATTAACCTCTATAAACATAAGACCCGCTCACTCACAGACAGATGATTACAAAACTTGGGCTCATCGCGATTGCGTGATACATAATGTTATTACTTGTCGCCCACTCGCAGGCATACTGAAACTTGACTCAAATAGCTCGCGACTGTGCGATTGACCTTTTCATTAACAACTCGTCGCCTACTCACACAACTTAAGAGCCTTATAATAAAACCGATGCGACAAAGCAACTAAAGATGAAATATGACTTCAAAAAGTGATTGACTCATTTTGAGTGGTAAAACCAAGATTTTGAAAATAAGAAAGCCCGGGAAAATGACAAGACCAAGGGATTCAAATTTTTTTTGATACAGTGCTAACAGGTACCACCAGTACAAGGTAGATCATTGCTTCTATATATCTCAACGATGGAATCAGCGTTAGGTGTACTCTTTGTACAACATGATGACACAGGAAAAGAGAGGGTTGTTTACTATCTAAGCAGGACTTTGGTTGGATATGAGCTAAACTATACGCCCATTGAGAAGTCATGCCTGGTAGTTGTTTTTAGTTCTTAGAAGCTCAGATACTACATGTTGAGTCACCAAACGAAATTGGTCACACATATTGATCCTCTCAAGTACCTATTAAGCAAAGTAGCACTCACAGGAAGACTGGCAAAGTGGGTAATGATCTTAAGCAAGTTCAACATTGAGTACGTAGAAAGAAAGGCTATCAAAGGACAAGTGATAACAGATCAACTAGCAGAGGCACCAATTCAAGACCACCAGTCTCTTATCTCTAACTTTCTTGATGAATCTATCATGACACTACAACCGACGATCGAGGTATGGCAACTTTATTTTGATGGATTGTGTACGAACCATGGTGTAGGGGCAGAGATAGTTCTTATCACTCCAGATCATTATACAATTCCAAATTCCTTTAGACTTAACTTCCAATGCACCAGCAACATAGTAGAATATGAAGCATTGGTCATCGATCTAAAGATAGCCATACAATGGAGAATCAAGAACCTTAAAGTCTTTGGAAATTTGCAGTTGGTCATTTTTTAGGTCAACAATGATTATATGACCAAAGATGAGAAGCTCATACCATACAGAGCACAAATGGAATGACTGCACACCAAGTTTCATTACATTCTCTTTGAGCAAGTCCCAAGAGCACAGAACAAAGCGGCATATGCGATGGCAACCATAACATCACTGATTAATATGCCAGGTAACGATACCAAATTCAAATTTCTAGTGGAGAAACTCTTAGTACCATCACATCAGGCATCTATCATAGAATCAGTGTGTGTCCTTGTTGGTCTTGAATCCCCATGGTACCAAGATGTCTATACCTATCTCCAAAATAATTTCTTACCCCCAAACTTGTCTAGGAACCAGCAAAAAGCCCTCATCCACCATGCCTCTAGGTATACCATCCTCTCAAATACTCTATACCAATGAATTCTAGATGGAACATTACTATGATGTCTCACTTCCATGGAATCCCAGAAATCTTTGTACAAGGTACATGAAGGAATATGTGGAACCCACGGAGGTGGCAACAACTTAGCTAAGAAAATAATCTGCATGGGATACTATTGGCCTACAATAGAGACAGATGCAAACAAGCATGTTCAAAGGTGTAGATAGTGTCAAATTCATGGAGACCTCATCCATGCACCGGCCCAGGAAGTAAATCCTATCACATCACCATTGCCATTTTCAATGTGGAGATTTGACCTAGTGGGAAAAATTACACCATCTTCAACAAACGGACATAAGTACATCATAGAAGCAATGAAATACTTCACCAAGTGGGTGGAAGAAATTCCCCTCACATCACTGGAAAAAAAATAGTGATGTTCATACTTAACTACATCATCTATCGATACAGGATCCCCCAAACAATCCTGACAGATCATGGCACACCTTTCTAGAACAAGGATGTTGAAGACCTATGTGAATAGTTCCACATCAAACAAGGGTTCTCCTCATTTTACTACCCTCAAGGGAATGATCAAGCCGAAGCTACAAATAAAATGATCCTAAAAATTGTGAAGAAAATAGTGAACGAATCAGGGAGAGACTGGCATTTACAATTTAGTCCCGCATTATGGACATACAGAACTAGTATGAGAACACCTACAAGAGCCACTCCTTTCTCCCTAGTCTATGGATTAGAGGTGGTATTAACCCTCAAAGTAGAACTCCCATCGCTGAGGATATCATTGAAGAACCTGGTTTCAAATGAAGACTATAGAGTGGCATGGCTCAGTGAACTAGAATTACTAGATGAGAGAAGGCAACATGCCTTCGACCAATTACAAGGCTATCAGAATTTCCTTAGAATGAACTATCATAAGAAGGTGAAGATATGAACATTTGAGGTAGGAGACCTCATCCTTATGGAAAATCAGAAGAATCAAGCAGAGCGAGTCAAAACCAAAAAGTTTGAGCCTAATTGGCTAGGACCATTTGTTATTATCAGCTCTACTCATAGAGGGGCATTCATACTAGAAACACCAGAAGGAGATCAGATCCCTAGCTACATCAATAGCATGTACCTAAAGAGGTTCTATCCTTAAAGGTCTCTATGGTTAAGGCACTTATCTATATATCCAGAAAATACCCCCCAAAAAAATAAAAATACAAAAGTTACCTTGGTGAAAACCTGGCAATCAGGCGCCTTGGCAACAACCAAAAAAAGAAAAAAAGTAAAGAGAAAAAAAAATCACTCTCTCAGTGAAAACCTTGCAATCAGGCACTACTAAGTAGGTACCTTGGTGAAAACCTGGCAAACAGGTGTCAAGTGTTCAAATCCAACTTCACCATCAATGAGCTCCAAAAGCTTGAGCACACTTCAAAAGGAAAAATTGACTATCCCAAGCTATATCCAGAAGCAAAATCCCCTCTAAGCACCAAGCACTTACCCATGGTTAATACTGGTCCACCAGAATAGGGGGCAATTCTAAATTTCCTAAAAAAAATTAGAAAACTCATCAAAAATCCTAAAAAGATCAAAAATCAAGAGAAAATCAACCTTCATCAAAAACATTCAAAAAATTGCAAAATCCCAAAGAAATAAAACCAACTCGATTATCAAGAGAGCAAGGGGGAAATCACACCCAGTCAATCAATGTCACAATCATGAGCTTTGCGAATCAGCATTGGGCTCATCTGACACAACTTTAGCAATCTATCAATTCAATCAACAAGCAGCAGGCGACCAAGCCAAACTATCAAATTGTCACAATTATGAGCTTTACAAACCAGCATTGGGCCCATCTGACACAGCTTGATCAGCTGTCAACATGATCACAGCAATCAAATCTATCAATCAATACTATCACAATCATGATCTTTGCGAACAAGCATTGGGCCCATCTGACACAGCTTCATCAACTGCCAACACCATCAAAGAAATCCAACCACTCAAGCCTATCCAAAGAATTGAGCCAATCAAGAGAATCCAACTGCATCGAGGAACCATACAAAAATGTTGACTAGGTTAGTCAAGTCAATCAGATGTCAGTCTATATTTTGCGGTCATGTTCTTACACTACTCCAAGATCCACCATGTGAGGAGAGTAGCTATGATAGATCATGACTTATTTTCTTTAATTGCTTTCTATTGAATGTTCACTTCAATTTTAGGGCCATGATGATTTAGGATAAATGAGGTAGGCGTTGTCACTTATCTGGCAGCCACACAGTTCCGCGATCTGAGCTTAAACTTGGGAAATAATTGGACATTCCTTCTCTTTTATTTTGCTTGTTTTCTTTATAGAATCAAGAGGTCGCAGAACTATTCAGATGGACTCTGAGTTTCTTTGGAGTTCTATCTTGGTTTCTATGGTCTTTCCCTTTATGTTACAAACAAGAGCTCATGATGCTATCCAGATGGACTCTAGGGGCGTAGGAGTTCTATCTTGTTTGTTTGGCTTTCCCTTTCAGAAATCAAGAGCTCACAGTGTTATCCAGATGGACTCTGGGTACATAGGATTTCTATCTTGGTTTCTTTGTTTTAGATTAACTCAGAGGACAAGCGGTATCTAGATGGTCAATATCTGGGTGCTTTTGGCTCTCTTTCTTTTCAAACAGGGAACATAGTTGAATCTAGATGGTCAATAGTTGGGTGTACTATGGGTCTCTTTCTATTCAATCTCTCTACTCCTTCCGCTATCAAGAGGTCATGGTGGTATCTAGGTGGTATGTGATCTGGATCATTCGACCTTTTGGAATATCAGAAAATACAAAAAAAGATGCAATGATGACAAATATTGGAAACAGGGGCAGCGACTTGGGACATTCATCCTTTCTACCAGATCATATCTATCCAAAAAAAAATGCAAAAAGAACATCCTTTCTATCATTACATTCTATCAGATCAATCTCAGAGCACATCTATCCAAATTAACATATTTCTAACTAAAAAATGTATTACTCAGATATTTTGTGCATAATAGTTTGCATTCATTCATTAAAGTGCATCAGAAAAGTACAAAACATATTAGTTGCATACATGAAAAATCATAACCACACATGCATCCATAAGAATCTCATCTAAACATGCATCTCATTTACACCATCCTACATGACATGTCAGTATCATAGGAAAGTAAAAACATCCATATACGAGGTTGCATAATAGAATCATATGGCATATACATTTCATCAACTAAACCACCAAATCATATAGAATCATACATATAGCAAAGTAAACCATTGCACATCATATCAAAACATAGTTGCATCTAATGTAAATCAAAATATCTGAGTACAAATGAAAGGTTGCAAGTCTGAACAAAGAAGGAAGTCAACATGTATATCAATATATATCAGTGTATTGGGATACAAAAATGGTACTACTCAGAGTATACAATGAATCACTACAAAAATGGTACAAGGAGTATATTCAACAAGAGCTACCCCCACCCTCGCCAAGAGGTGCACAAGGGGGAGGTATATAAAAATTTGTCCCGTGAGAGGACTTAAGAACTCTGACACCACTACTCTATGAATGGTGAGCCCTGCTAGAACTTTGAGATGCTGTGTAACTAGGTACCCTCTATGCTGCAGGAACTGCACCCTCATAATGGTGTCTCCAAAAGTCAATCTCTCTCTAGGAATCTCACCCAGATCTATAGTACATGTCTAGAATATACCTATGGGAAACATCCTGTACACTATCAATGAAAGAGCGAACCTCAGCCCGAGCCTGTCGCTCTCTAGACTCAGCTACTGTCACATGGGCCTCCAAGATGGTCGCACGTGCATTGGATAAGGCAAGTTGGGCCTGCAAATCCTAAACTTGCTGGGAGAGCCACTCCACCTCTGAGGGATCATCATCCATACCACCCATGGCAATGTCCATATCACCCTCCTCCACCCTGTCCCCTAGCCCCTCACCTCCTCTCCATCTCAAAACTACTAAGTCATCACCACTCTCAAAGCTCTCCCCTATACTACTCCTACTACTACCACTGTCCCTAGAGGAACTTGTCTTGGCACTCTGCTCATCCAGAGCCTCCACATCTATGTCTGCAATCTCCACATCCACGTCCTCAATATCAACTCTATTCTCATGACGGGGAGCCAAAATTGTTGCCATCCGCCTGTGAAATCTGCGCACCAACTGAGGTTCCTCCTCCTCTACAGCCTCCTCATCCTCCAGGAGAGGACCCAACCCAACCCTGGGAGCACTAGTCCATCCCCCACTCCGGCCACACACCCTAACCCCACCACCAACACCCCCGAGTCCAGGATCATCCCCTCCATTGTCTCCTCTCCCCTATCCTCTACCTCTCCCACCTCTCCCCCTACCACCATCTCTACCAGCATCCCTCCCTCCCCTGCCACCACCTATCCCTCCACCATGGCCTTCCCTACCACACCACACCTGTCAGGCCCTCCTCATAACAATCCTTGAAATAGG
This sequence comes from Thuja plicata, assembly GCA_018584345.1. NCBI lineage: Eukaryota > Viridiplantae > Streptophyta > Pinopsida > Cupressales > Cupressaceae > Thuja > Thuja plicata. The sequence goes on from MU227058.1 coordinate 5,377,304, forward strand.
ATGTGAGACATCTGTCAAAGCAATTGGCCGATGCTGCAACTAATAGGCATAATACTCTGGGGTAGTGCTCACAAAAGACTAATTCAAATATCAGTACCAGAGTAGATAAATACATCAGTATCAAAACTGGATATAAGAAAGAATCAAGAGTAGAAAGGAAGTACATAAGCAATCAAAAAAAAGATAAACCTGGGTCTATAGTGGCAGAATGCCAGGTCCATGCCACAGGAAGCAATCCCAGGAACTCAGTGCGACATCAAGTGATACCATGACACCCCAAATAGTAGCAGCCCTCGACCTCCGAGCAAAGTAGGAGTAAGAATTAGATACATCCTTCTACTCTCCAAACTGATGTAACACCCTGTCGATGTTATGAAAATCTATCATATGGACGTGATCAGTCACACATGCAATCAAGTATCATCACTGACGATAGAAAGGAAAATGAATGTGCTCTCCATCCCAGACAGGACAATCTCTATATGGCCTCTAAATGAAATAAGGAATCATATCTAGCTGCTTCCACCAGTATGAAAGATGACCCATATGAGTCTGAAAAATAGCACCATCATACATGAACACATATGGCCTATCTGCCAGGAGAGCATGGGCACCAACAAGATGACAAACTGCTATATGCTCCCATGCCCAAATCTCTAACAAGGTAGCATCGTAGCCAAGTGATTTACCAACAAGGTAAGCCACATACAACATGTGAAAATGCATGTGGGCCAACATGCATGGACCCCAATCAAAGATGGTATGGTCCCGGACCATGCTCTATAAAACACCACCAAAGTCGATAGAAAAACCACGCTGTCGATGATCGGGGCATAGAAGCCCACATATCAAACTACCTAGCAGGGTAGACAGTCTATCAAGGCCTAATCCAAATCTAGACCAAGAAATGTCATAATCACCAGCAAGCCTGAGCTGATCTCAGGGCAATCTAGAGAGCTCATTCAATGTAGTAACACCAGTGCGTGTGGAGTACTCCACAAGCTCGCCCTGGATAGAGAGTTGGAGGATGCAATACACATCCTCCAAAGTCATGGTACACTCCCTGGTAGGTAGCCAAAAAGTGCACATCTCTGAGTGCCATCGCTCTACAAGAGCGGAGATCAGGCCCCTATTGGTCATGATCTCAGGCATATAACACAACCAGTACAATCCAAGATCACGGAGAACTGACCTCTCATCCTCGGTCAACTAGAATTGATACACGAGTCCCGCCAGTCTGGACTCCCAACAGCACAAGATATGCCCAGTGAACTGCAAATATAGCCAAAAACAAAAAATTATCAGTTTCAGTCATTGAGGAAAGTAACAGAAGTTAGAAAAAGTAGATAACAGACATAGAACACAGGGAAATAGTGCAAAAAAATCAATTGCGGTAATTAACCAAGTCATATGCGGTACTTTTATGCGATTGTGAAATACAAACAACAAGTGTGACACACAAATTTCAAATGCGGCATTTTACAAACCCAACTATGACACACTTATCAATTGCGGTATTTAACCAACAATTGCGGCATTAAAACTACAATTGCAGCAAAACCACAGCCGATTGTGACACACATGTAAATTTTACAAAAAAGTGCAAATTTTAAAAGCAATAAATGACACGCAAAGCGAGAAAAATCACCAGACGTCCAGAGCTAGTAGGTCTGCGGTAGGTATAGACTCGGTCGAAGATGTACACTATGCCAGGAAGACCAGCCATCGCTCAAAAATAGAAGGAAATGAGGCATAAATAAAAAGGTAAACTCACCAAGATCTCAGGGCTCCACGATCGCAATGTGCCAAATGAAGAGCTCTTTTCGCTACTTATAGGGGTTCCAAAAAACCTTAATTTCACTAGAAGCTCCGAAATTTCTTCCCAGTCCTCAAAAAATTTGAAGGTCAATTACAGGGGCATTAAAGTATTTTTCAGAACCGTCAGCTACCCAGTTCCACAAATGGCACTTTCAACAAATCAACGCTTGTCTAGAGACTTTTCGCTCAAATTTGTTGAGGGGGCATAAATACACCTACTAATGCCGGAGCAAGCTGGGGCAAAATAAAAAAATCTTTGACACACTGTGATAAGTCACATCACATCAAAGAGGGGCAAATGTAGACACCCTAAAATGGACAGGCTTGCGACTTTACATTAAAAACACTAATTTTCATCTATTAATTAAAGGTTTTTTAATCATTAATTAATCATCTATTTTCCTCTAAATTCATTCCCCAAATCATCTACTCAAATTCCTAAAATTAATTAAATAATTAATTTTATTTAATTAAATAGCTTTAATTGATTAATTACCATTAATTGATTAATTAAACTCAATTTCTTATAGACTAAATTCAAATATTTAAACTTACTAATTAAATTCTTCTAATTAAATTAATTTAATTTCATCAAATAAAGCAATTCTTAATCAAAAAAAGAATTTAATTATCTCACATGTTGAAAACAATTATTAAATAAATGAATTAAATACTCATTTATCTTCGAAGAGATAACTCTAATAAGATCACATGGGTTACTCCACCCATCTCTCCAGTCCACATGGGTAACTTCACCCACCTCTTCAATTAACCAAACTCTATCTCCTCTTTACCAAATGAAGAGGTGGAGCTTACTGAGGACCTCTCCTGTTCCTTTTGATCTCATCCGTTCATCTCCCCATCTCTGGGAATGATCTCAACCATTCATATCATCATTAATTCCTATATAATAAACCCTTTGATAAGGCTAAATTATTGCCTTTGTTTTTTATAATTTTAATACTCTGTTCTAGTTTTTGTTAAAACATTCGAGAGCCTAGCTAGTCAGAACTTGTGATAAAAGTCCAGATAGAACTGTTAAACCATGGGTAGATGTTTTTGACATACTTTGCTAATATTATACATATAATGCAGTATTTCATAAAACCATCAGAATATATGTTCTAACATCTGGATATTTAATTTGATTAAGCTTGTTGCATGAATATTTCCACATCATAACTAACTTGACAAGAGAGAAGCGACTGGAGAGTGGTCGACAGTATTCAAAGAAGACCATTGAAGACCAGCTCTGGCAGAGTGATCATTACAGCACCAAGAAAACATGGCTGCTATAATGGAGCCATTATTTTAGGACGCGGGGATGTAGCGCGCCTATATTCCCTCTACAATTAGTACGTTGAATTGGTCATCCGAGTTTCATTACCCACACCGCGGGCTGTTGTATTTCCATATTCTTCTCTGGCATGTTTTCAGTAAGATGCTTTTCCTTTCTGTTTTTTAATAATGTTTGATCCTCTATATATAGGGATTGGACCGATAGTTTGAGGGAGATAGAAATCAGAGAAAAGGTTTTGGAAGAACACTGTTGTATTTTCACAGCAATCTATTTCAAGTTCCATGTCTTGTTTTTATGTAATGAGTTTTTGAAACATAATGAAATAGTTCTTGGTTTACATTCTGTGTTCATAGTTTAGCAGAAACTGACCAAGGGGGCCCACTTGTGAGGTGGAATAGGTTAGAATAGAATAGATTTCATTTCTAGCATTTCCAAGAATTTCCAATATTTCAGATAGAAGTTACAATTTCTTCCTGCAGCATCGCAACTTGTGAGTGTTCCTGCAGCATCTGCAAGAATAGTTATAATAGATGTTTTAGGTTGAAATCTCAGGTTTCAGTAGAGTTACAATTTCTAGCATTCATTCCAGTAAGAAGATAAATGTATTCTTTTCCTGCAGCGCTAGTGTAGGTTTCTTTTATGCATTTTTACCTTCCTGCAACATAAGCAGAATGACTCCTTAAGGAACCTAGTGCACATACCATGCCGACCATTTCAAGTATACGTCCCTGGGTTGACAAGTTAAATGCACCTCATAACGGAAAAAATAGTCCTTAGATTGAATGAACCATTCCTAAGAAAGGCCTTGAGCATGATTATTATACACCTATTGTGAGGCGCTTCACCCTTCATAACCATTTGAAGGATCCAAGATTTCAAGCTCTTGTGCACCATTACTCCGTTAGTTTGGTTCTAGCATTCAAGCCATCTTGCGATCACACACCCATTTCAATTAGCAAATTCTCAACACTTCTCAAGTCATAGACACTGCCCCGCCAATACTGAGCATCAAGAAAAGTGTTTTGGAAGGAGTAGAGAGAGACAATAGAAGCTTCAAGCATCATGGGGTTTGCACTCATTTATTTCTTTTCTCTTTCTTGTACATTTTATTGATTAATTTTCATTTTTTATTCATTTGGTAGTATTGTGTATTTGGTTTATATCAATTGTGAAACTTTTGCTATTGACCCTTGCCTTTGGAAAGCTTGGGAATCCCTGGATCACGAATCGAAGAAGAGGCGTATAGTATGTTATTGTTTTATGAACATGGAAATCTTGTATGTTGTTCATATATGTAAATTTTGTATGGAGTTCATATATGAAAATCTTGTATAGTGTTCTTGTATGTAGATCTTGTTATTGTGTGTTCGGTTGAGGATGTATTTGGATTTTTGTATGATTTCTTGTTCCTTTGGATTGGGAGTATTGTTCATGGGTGTTTAAGGCATTACTCACCCTTGGGAAGGGAAGAAGTGGCCTTGGGTGAAGGGGTTAGTTAGGCTCTCCATTGTAGTGCGAGTCTCTTCTCATAGAGAGAAGAGGGACAAAATACAAGGTGTATGGGCCCTTGCATGCCATTGTATTTGATCCTAATTTTGGAGGAGATAAGGGAAGATTGGATGGAAGATGTATGTGGTTTTTCCTTGAAGAGGAAATGACCAAATATGTATATGGAAGGAATGTTGATGTAGCCTTGAAAAGACATGGAAAAACTCTTGTTGAAAATTTTGAATTGGAAATGGTATTCTCCTCCTTGGAAAAACCCACCTTCACCCTACTTCAATGGGTTTGGAAAACTCATTTGTGAAGCCTTGGTTGGGAGTTAATTGTTGTGTTGTGCATATGTGATGGTTGTAAGAATTTGGATGTGTTACCTATTTAGCCTTGGTTCTCCAAGCTCGGAGGTGGTCTCCTTGAAAGCTTAGTTGGGAGGTGAGCTTCCCATGGTTCTCCTCATGTAATTTCAGGTTTTGAAGTCAAGATGATTGTGGCAAAAGATTGGGAGAAATCTCCATTTTGGTGTAGTTGTGTGAGAGAAACTTTAATATTGCATGGTTACCTCATGTATTGAGATTCATTCCTTGTTAAGTGTTGTAATTCTCCTTATTAAAAACTTGTCAAGTAAGATGTGAAAATCTCTTATTCATTATGTAATAGTTTTCATAGTATGAGAAATCTTGTAGATTTAGGAATCTTGTAATCTCTATAATGTAATTACTTTTAAGTTTCAAGTTAATAAAACACTTCATTATTCCTTTGGAAATCTGAATTCTATTGCATTATGATCAATACTCTACTTTAAAATTTACATTGCAACCTCAATCCTTGAAAAAAAGAGATAAACTTGATAACAATAGGAGAACAAACAAGTTAGTCTATTAATGTAAAAATTAACTAATACCTATATCCAATTTATAATTCACATAGTGTGTTGCACTAACAAAATAAATAAATCAAATGCAAACACTTAACTACCCCTAAAAACAAAATCAATAATATCAATGTGATAGAAGCAAAAAAATAAACAAATCATACCAAAGATGTTTTCTAGATTTTAGAGCAAAATTGCTCTCTGGAAAATGTATGGGGAGGGAATTAATTCCCCCCTTTACAAAGAGAATATTCTCTTAAAATTCCTCTCACTTAACCCCCCTAAATACCCCTTTAATTACCATTTAATGCTAATACATAGTTTTTAATTAATTGAGGGAGGCATGTTGTTGCACCCATCCCCGTGAGCCCCACACATTTATGTGGTAAATATTGAAAGGAAATTTTAAACAAAACAAAAATTTAAATGAAAAAAGGGTTCCTACAAACTACTTGGGTTCTGCAGCACCCACCCCAAGTCATCACCACCTCCTCCTTGCCTGCCTTGCTGACATGGTATTAAATGCATTCCCCAAGTCAAGACTCTTTCTCCTTTCCATGCGTACTTTATTTCTATCATGGGGATCTGCATATCCCTTGGGTTTTACACCACTCCATTCCCTTACCATTCGAAATCCCCTAGTTGATTTTATGTAAGAAAATTTTATGCATTGAAAAGGGAAACCATGGTGTGGTCCCCACCTTCCCTTAAACCATGTGCTGCTCTTTCCAGAGGCTTCCCTCAATTTTCGCAGGCCTAGGGTAGCTTGGGATTCCAAGACCCCACCCACTTGGCAAATATGCCTTGGGGATAGGGGTGATGGCTAAGGTGACAACTTGGTAGGTAGATGAGGTAGGATTTGTAGGGTTGTTAGGTTAGTTTGATTAGGATTAGTATTAATAGATTCTTTTTAGCATGTTAAGATGTATTTAGTATTTATTTAGTATGTATCAACCTTTTTAAATAATAGTTTATTTTTTTCCTATGATTAACTATTTAAAATGGATCACTAATGTTAGTAAGTTAGGTTAGTGTAAGGTAGTTAAAAAGGTTTATCACATTGTTGTTTAGTTTTAAATTATATAATTCTTTTTATAGATATATTTGTTAATTAATGATGTAGTTAATTACTAGATTTATAGTTTTAGCTTTTTGTAAAATGTATAGATAAGGAGTATATAATGAGTTATAATTCTATTAATTACCCTAATTAGAATAATAGTTAGCCTATTTGAGAAATGGAGTTATTCGAATGATTTAAATGTATAGTTAGTTGTTAATTTAATTTTATTATGTTAATTGGATTATATCGCTCATGGGTTCAATAGGGTTAGAAGCTAATTTGATTTTCTTCTAGAGGTTCATTTTAATTGTTATTAAAGGTTAATTTAATTTTTGTTAGGGGATTAATGGATTAGAATTGATGTTAGTAAGTTAGGAAATTTGAATAGATTATGATTATTAGATGTAAAATAATAGTTTATTTGGTATGGTGAATTTGTAATTTTAATTATGTCAAATGGTAAATGTTTCATGTACGTTTGTTAAACGGGAGTAGAATTTAATTCTTCCTTATATTAGTAGATATTTTAATATATATGTTTAAGTGGGTCCAAGGGTAGTTAAGAAAGGTTAAAACTATTAATTCTTGAGATTAATTTAGTTCTCTTTTATTATCTAACTAATGTGTGTGGGAAATAGTTATATCGGGGTCGTTTGTAGATGTTAGTAGTTAAAGTCGAAAGAGAATTAATTAGTATTAGATTTAAATGGACTAGTTGTAATCAAGGTTAAGAAATCAAGTGAATACTAGGTCAAACTAATTTTACACATGATCCTATCAACTAAATTACCATCACGATACTACACATGGATAAACATAAAACCATAGTTAATTCAACCTGACCCAAGAGTTCATGTAACCCGTACAACAAGTTGATGCTCCAACTTTGCATCCGTATGTGACGTAACCCTAATTCAATCTATGAATTTACCTTGCAGCTCAAAGTTTAACTTCATCATGTTATCACCTGTCTTTAACACATCCAGTGTTAATTGTATGTACTTGTGTTTTAAAATAAAAAATTGTGTGTGTGTTTTTCCCTAGTTTTGGGCATGACAACTTTGATCAAACTAGTTGTACCAAGGACAACATGGTTGGCACCACTTTACTATGAGATAAACATAGATTGGGCTACAAATTCTATTGAAGCATTATTGAATGAACCACTGGATAAATCATTACCAAGATTTGGCACCTATGAAGAAGCTAAGGCCAGAATCAAAACATGCTTAGTTGTTAAAAAGATAGACATAAAGAAGACCAAAATCATGAAAACATTTGAAAAGAAGATGTCAGTAAATGATGAAGAAACATAACAACAAGAAGCCACTAAGGGACAGTAACCCATCGGTGAAGGTGAACAAGTGAGTGATTCCGAATCAACAGAGTCTGATGCACCACCCCTAAAGAAACCAAGGACAACTACTGCATCAAGAACAATGAGTCAAAATACAAAAGAAGACTCACCACCGGTTAAGAAAGGACAAGTGAGGACTTATAAAAGGAAGCCTCAAATTGGGAAAACATTAGAACCAAAGAGGAGAAGGAGATTAATCTAAAGCAAGGAAGATAAGGAAGACACTGAACAAGATGAACAACCTGAAAAGAACAAACTTCCTACCACAATTGATGATATTGCCGCATCAATCATCAAGTTAGGTAGAATATCTAATCCTAAGATTAGACAATGGATAAATCTGAAACCCGAGGATCATAATAAGATAAAAGAAGCCATCATCAAGACAATGTGTGTATTCAAATATATACCTATACAATTTGATAAAATGATGCCATAAGAACTTCTAGATAGGTTATTAGTAAGGTGGACATTTGCACTAAATTTTGAAAGACAAATAAGGGAAAGATCCCTAGTTTCAATTATGCCACCCGAGTAAAAAATGAAAGAAATTGATGAAATGATGAAGTTGCATTCAAAGAAGTTCTCAGCAAAATTGAGAGCCTACAAAGTACTACAAGGAATTTTAATAGAGCTTGACAAAGAAAGTGATGATACTTGGAGTAAAATACTCAATCCACCTATAGAGGATACAAGCCCTGAGCAGGTAATAGCCATTACCAAAACACCTCATAACGAAGATATAGAGGCCACACTGAGCCCTGAGCACATCTTCATAAATGACACTGAGGACATCAATCCAGTTGAATTGGAAACATAGACAAGAAATGCCATGGATGATGTACTGCAGATTTTGCATTCATTAAAGGACACAACATATGTCACAATCCAAGATGTGACAATAATAGATATCACTGGTGATCCTATTGATGAGGTAAAGGTAGATGAAGATGTCTCTATTGCCACCAAGAAAACCAAGGAACAAGACACAATAATAGATGATGAGAAGGTTAATATACTATGAAAAATGTCATTATTGATACATGCTATCAATATCATCTCAGAAAAGGAGAACTCACCCGACCATGATGCAAGCATATCCGAGGATAAGGGTCAAGAGGAGAAGAAAAGAAAAAATGATGAACAAAAAGTAAAAGATGGAGAGCATAAATATGCAAGTGAAGAAAAAGGTGATTCCACACCAAAGGATATCGAAGGAGAATCTGTAGATAAAGCTAAGATTGATGTAGAGACATCTACACCCAACTGACAGGAGAATACCGAGCAGCAGGTAAAAGGCACAACACCTCCAAAGCCTTCACCAAGTACATCAGACCAAGCCTCCATCACAATTTCAAAGAAAAAGAAGAAGAGAAAAGCTCCAATTACATTTGACGAAATCATTGAAATACCATACTGTGATCCAAGGACATTGGATCTAGAGTCACTTACAAAGTATGCAAAACTTTGTAAAAGGAAAGCTATACAAGATAAAATCAAAAAGGAGACCAAGGACACACATGTACTAGAAACTACAAAGGATATACTATTTCAGATTGTACCTAATATTGACATTGATCAAAATGCACTTGTTCTTGATCAATTATGAGTTCTTACTGAAGCCATCACAACACAGAATGTAGATGTAGAGAAGGAAATAGAAGAACATGTAGAGCAAAAGTACCAATACAAGATAACAGAGAAAACCAGCCAAGAGGTGGCAGAGAACAAGGTAAAGCTATCTAAACTAGTCAATACATTGGAACCAATTATTTTAGAATTTATAACCTTAGTTCAAAATTTATGCACAATAGAGAAATTCACTAAGGAGAGTAGTGAAAAGATTGCAAAGATAGATGCAGATCTTAATGCTAATGCACAAGGTCTCACAACCAATGACAATGCATTTAAGTTTCATTATGAAAAGATTGTGGAAGAAAAAAGGTTGAGACTTGAGATTCTAGAGGCAGAATCCAAATTCAAAGATGAGGTAACCAAGGTCCAAGCTCTACTACTACCAAATCTCACATTACTGCAACAAAATTTGACTTCGGCAAGGCAATTGATTACCACCCCAAAAATGTCTGTAATAGAAAGCATATATGATATGCATGCAAGAATCACATTGGAAATCATGACCCTTGAGCACCTCAAAGAAAAATGGGAAAATAAAATGGAGGACATTCAAAAATCCCATTCCCACATTGTTGACAAATTGTAAGTATTACTCCTTTGTCATTATTATAAAAAAAAGGGGGAGTTGATGATATGATAAAAGGGGAAATGATGAAAAGGGGGAAATATATGTATAAAGACAAGTGTATATACATTTACATATACTATACCGAGGCATGCACATAGGGGGAGTAATATTGACAAGGTAAAACATAGGTGTATATACTAAACATTTTAGTTTTGCACATATCAGTTTTTGATACTAATGTCAAAGGGGGAGATTGATGATCATATTTTTCCATTAGTAAACAAAGGAAATTTTTTTTGAACCGTTAGTAACATGATCACTGAAAGACAGGTTTATAGTGTAACCCGACACAAGAGTTCACAAAGGTCACTGAAAATGCTAAGTGCACTATCACCGATAGAATGATCACAATATAAACGACAACATAGTTCACAGTGTAAACCAATAGGCAAGTTCATAGAAGAACCCGACAGACAATTTCATAAAGGAACCTGACAGACAAGTTCGTAGTGAACACAGACAGTCAGTTTACAAATAAAACCAAGAAGTAGAATGTCTATAGAGACATCACCAAGGAAAGAGTACATAGAAACCCGAGCACAGTCTACCGAGAGACAACTTTAATTTCAAGAAATGTGGATCTGAGTTACATGTCAGATAAAACACTTAAGTTTTATATTTATCTTGAAAACCATTTCTTAAGGGAAAAGTAAAGCATATGTAATTGTTTTAATTAGTCTAACTGATTGTAAACATGCAAAATAGGAGATCAAGGTCAAGTTTTAAACCTTGGATCATAGAGTTAACATTCTAAAGTGTAAAACCTATTTAGGTCAACTCATTGTATAAATAGATGTGTAATCAATGAAAACAAGATTATGTGATGATGATTGTAGCCAAAGAGCACATCTATGGATGAGATACAAAGTTTCATGTAGAAGGACAACAAAAGATGAAATTATTTATGAAGAACAAGATTCAAGGCTACTGAGAAAAATAGAGGTATTAATCAATCACTATATGTGATACATCATATTGTAAAATTTAAAGGATTTGTACTCAGCAATTCAAGATTAAATTTTATTAGGTCAATAAGTATTTTTACTACATTCTAAAAAGTGTAGCAAATAGAAGAAATCCTTTAAGAAGGTAGACTTAACAATCCTTTTGTAGATCTCTTAACTAAGTGCACACTAAACAATATTGCTAAAGCTCTTAAAAGAGTAGACCTTAACTAGTCTAAACATGTTACTCCTAATAGGGTAAGATCATCATAAGTGATCAAAATTGTAATCCTTAACCGACACCTTCCATTCTGCAGGTAGTGAAGCTTTGTGGGTTTCATCCCCACCACATTTTTTACCTTCTAATAGGGGTTTTCTGCATTACCAAATCTTGTGTCATGTGTCATTACATTTTATGAATGTTTCTATGAATGTTAACATGCAAATTAAGTTTATAATTTGATATTTCATGCATAAGATAAGAATAGCACCTATGGTCGGTAATGAAAGGAATTGATTACTAAAGGATTACGAGTTAATTGATAAAAAGTTTAAGGGTACTAATTCACTTCTCCCCTCTCAGTACACACCTTTCCATTATTCCAACATCATCATTCTAAAATAATCATCAAAAAATAGAATGAAGTATCTATCAGCATAATAAATTTTTGTTCTCATTGGTCCACATAAGTTAGTATGGACTAACTCTACAATAACATTAGATGTGTAGGTTTTTCTCTTGAAACTAGACTTTGTCATTTTACCTTTTTGACAATTCTTGCACATGACATGGTCACGTTTGACATGCTCGATAAGCCTCTTACCTTTATCTTCTTTCTTATCCTAGCCATGTTGTCAAAATTCACATGACATAACCTTTTATGCCACAACCAAATGTCTTCATTTCTAGCCAATAAACAAGTGGTCTTAATATCATAAAGATAGAACATGTTACCTTTGATAGAATAGTCCCAAAGTATAACTGAAAGGGGGGGTGGGGTGGTGAATCAGTTATCTGCTATTTTAATTCTTTTCTTCACTTAGATATTAATTAACATAAAGTAAATGCACATTCAGATAACACAATAGAGTACACAACAATTTTGGTTATGGAGAAACCAAATAGGTAAAAACCCCGATGGGAATTAGTGTATGCACCCTAAAATGGTCGCCTAGACTTTGGGCCCCATTTATTATTTTATCATTTTATCAAATTTCTGAATCAATGCTTTGAAACATTTTCAATTCAAATCAATTTCCTTGATCAAATTGTAATTAATTCAATTATTCAATTATTTCAATATTTCCTAAGGTTTGATCATTTTTATCTAATTAAAAGATTTAATCTCTCTTTTAATTAAATAAAATTCAGCTTATTTAATTAAAAGATTTAATCTCCCTTTTAATTAAATTCCTCTAATTTAATTAAATTCAATTCCTCCCATTTAATTAAATAAAATTCTTCTAATTTATTTAATTGAAAGAAAACCTCTCTTTTAATTAAATAAATAAAAATCCCCACTTAAAGCACTTTATTTGTTGAAAA
>MU227058.1:5399661-5411461 GCA_018584345.1 Thuja plicata
TTCATGCATTTGAATCTCTTGTTTCATGGTGTATTTGCAATAGACACAACTAGGTCAATCTGAGGGCCTTCATTTTACATTTTTACACATCCATGACTAGAGAGCTATGGATCGATATTTGAGGCCTTAGTCTTGAGAAACCTTGAATGGAATGATTCATAGAAGTGTGACAACATTTATGCACACAATTAGCACCCACAAAGAACTATACTTGAGTATAATTATCCCTATTAGGAGATCTTGCAACCCTATTAGGAGTTGTTCTTTACAACGCAATAAGTGCAGTGACCTGGTTAAGGGTCTGACCTTGTTAGGATTCTTTACAAATAACCGTGTTAGGGGTGAGGACTCACTGTCCAAAAGCTCACTCCTTAAATGATGAATGCTGCAACCTTCAATAGAACAGATATATATTATATTTGATAGATGAACTGTTTGAGTGTACCTGCTGTCTTGATCAGTTCCAATGTATTGTATACTTTCACTTCTTCTTCTTCACATAGATCTTTTCTTGATGAATGAAATGTCTCTATTGTCCCAAAACAATGGACATTATGTTCTATACTTTTCCTATCTCTTTTCTTATCATTCACACTTAGCGTTAATCAAATGAACTACTATAAGTATCTTCTCTAAAGATCTAATCTTCATCAGCTTTAGGAGTCCCTTCAATATTTCTTTAGTCAGCCACATCAAGCACGCAACCTGATTAGAACCATGCAACCCAAACTGAATAGACGCGATGCTTCACAAAGTCGGCTCCACCAAATTAACTCAAATTTACTATTCTAATAGAACACATTTGGTACCTTTAGATAATTATCTTTAACTCATAACTAAACATAAATACAAACACACATGTCCCAAAGATAGGCACAACTCAAGAAATAATATTATTACATCGACTCTTCACAGATAATCTTCAATCTCTGTAACTGTCATAGCTAATTAACATAACTCAATTGGAACTTCATATCTGACTCAATGTGAATGCATATATCATCTAGAACATGTATACACCATGGAAATAAACACACATAGCTCCATAACATTTGTACTGACAATTGCATAGAGAAGACTACTGTATATTATATGTTGTCATCAATGACAAACATACAATCAATTATTTGCATAGAAGAAAATCTCCAACAATCTCCCCCTTTGATATTGATGGCAACATATGATATGATTAAATCAAAGTGTCTTCCTTCTTTTTACAATATTCTCAATATCCTCATCAAAAGTTCCTCTTCACTATTGCTATTTTTCTAACTATATACTCCCCCTTACTAATACTCTCCCTTTGACATCAATGAGAAAGGGTGTTAAACTCTATTAGGCATAGGTACTACTCTAGAAGTAGAGTAGTTAACCATTCATCAGTCACCAAGGACTGATATTCTAGCTGCAAATTCTAATCAGAATCAGGAAAGGGAATCACTCCCAGCTTCTCCCTAAGATACTCATGAAAAGTATCTTTTGATAATAGCTTTGTAAAAATATATGCTAATTGTTCTTTAGTGCTCACATAATCCAACTTTACTTCTTTGTTAGAAATTTTTTCTCTTAGAAAGTGGTATTTGATCTCAATGTGTTTTGTTTTTGCATGCATCATAGGGTTCTTTGACATATTGATAGTACTAGTTTTATCACAGTGAATAACAATAGGATAAACAATCTGAATACCAAAGTCTTTAATCATCTATTTGATCCAAACCATTGTTGAACAATTCAGTGCTGCTGTAACATACTTAGCTTCTGCTATTGACTGAGAGATACAATTCTTCTTTTTAATTGTCCAAGTGACCAATCTATCTCTGAGAAATACTACTCCTGATGTACTCTTTCTGTAATCAACACAACCTACCCAATCACCATCAATATACACATGAAGTTGTATATTCTCTAAGTTAGGATACCATAAACCATATTCTATAGTTCCTTTTAAGTATCTGAATATTCTTTTTATTGCCATTAGGTGATTTTGTTTAGGTTCAGCTACAAATCTTCCAACAATGCCAACTGAATTAGAAATATCAGGTCTAGATTGAGTAAGATGTATGAGTTTTCCAATCATAGACTTGTATAGAGTCTTGTCAACCACTGTGGAATCATCATCTTTAGAAAGATTGATTCCTGTTATCATGGGGGTGCTTACTGGTTTGCAATCTTCCATTTTGAAAGTCTTCAATATCTCTTTCACATACTTAGACTATTTATGAATATGCCTTTGTCTGTATGTTTTACATTCAATCTAAGAAAATATTTGATAGCTCCAATCATGCTCATTTCAAACTCACTTTTCATCTCTTTGGCAAATTCTGCACTTAGTTTTTCATTGCCTCCAAAGATAATGTCATAAAAAAAAATAGCAACGAGTAGTAATCCTTCATCTATCTCTCTTATGAATCAATTATAGTCTACTGCTCCTTTTCTAAATCCTATCTCTATTAAGTAACCATCAAGTCTCTCGTACCAAGCTCTTGGGGCCTGTTTAAGTCCATAAAGTGCTTTCTTTAATCTACATACCATGTCTGGTTTGTCTGAAAGTTTGAATCCTTCAGGCTGCTCTATGTAGACTTCTTTCTTTAGGTCACCATTTAGAAAAGCTGACTTGACATCCATTTGATATACTTAGAAGTTCTTTAATGTTGCATAGGCTAAAACAACTTGATAGCTTCCAGTCTTCTCAAAGGGGAAAATGTATCGGTGTAGTCTATTCCTTCTCTCTGTACATATCCTTTACATACTAATATTTACCACTGTTCCTTCTTCATTCATTTTGTTCCTGAACATCTACTTTGTTCCATTCACGTTCTTGTCACGAGGTCTAGGGACTAGTTCCCATGTTTCATTCTTGATTATTTGATCTAATTCTTCTTGCATAACACTGCCAATCTAAATCTTTGCATGCATCTTCAATACTTAAGGGTTCAATCTGAGAAAGTAAGCATACCTCTTCATCAGTGGTTGAACCTTTTTCTCTGGATCTTGTCAAGACTTTAGTGGTCTGATCTCCAATGATGTCTTCTTTAGAGTGGTATTTGGATGTGTATTTTGAGTTCTTAGGAGTGACACTTTCATCTGTAATCTATGATTCTTCTTCACTTGGTTCAATATTGTTACATGAAACATCAATATAGTCAAACATTTCTTCAATAACTATGTCTTTATTGATGGGTCTGGGCTTATCTTCAATCATGGGAGCATAGTCATAATATATTTCTTGAATCATAAAATTCTCATCAATCTCCACATGAGTACTTTCAATGATCTTCTTTAATCTTAGATTAAAACATCTATAGGATTTGCTTTTAGTAGAGTAACCAAGAAAAATACCTTTGTCACTTCTAGCATCAAACTTGCCAATGCTATCATCTCTCTTGATGTAGCATTTGCTTCCAAAGATTCTGAAGTATTTTACAGTAGGTACATTACCAAACCAAAGTTCATAGGGTGTCTTGTCTGTGCTTGGCCTCAATTGTATTCTATTGATAGTATAGACTGTTGTATTGACCGCATCTCTCCAATAGGTATGGGAAACCTTTCCTTCAATCATGATAGTGCATGTTGTGTCAAGTATTATTCTATTCCTTATTTTTGCAATCCCATTCTGCTAAGGGGTTCTAGGTGCACTTAACTATCTTTTGATTCCATGTTCTTCACAGTAATCATAAAACTGCTCAGAGGTGAATTCTCCCCCTCTATCAGATCTTAGACATTTTATCTTTAATTTAGACTTATTCTCAACCTTAGCTTTGAACACTTTGAACTTCTCAAAAGCATCATATTTGTCTTTTAGGAATGCAACCCACATCATCCTTGACAAATCATCAACAAACAAAATGAAATACCTTTCTCTATAGTATGATCTTGTTTGAGTAGGTCCACATAGGTTTGTATGTATCAGATCTAATTTGTTTTCAGTGGAGTCTTGTTTTCTCCTAAATGAGGTCCTCACATGCTTCCCCAACACACATTCGCTGCACATGGTGTCAACTGGTCTTGCAATACTTGGAAGGTCTCTTACTTCCTTTACATTACTTATCTTGACTATGTTGTTAAAATTGATATGACAAAGTCTCTTGTGCCATAGCCAACTGTCATCCACTTTTGCAACAAAAAAACTTACTTCTAAATTGAGCTGAAAGACATTACCTTTGGTCTTTGAGTCTGATGCAATCATGTCTCCTTTTTTGTTAATGATGCACTGGTTGTTTTTGAATTCTAATTGATATCATTTATCAAGCAACTGTCCAACACTTAGTAAGTTATGATGTAAGCCATCAACATAAAGAACATCATCTGTCTTATTCTTTCCATCGAAGGTGATAGAGCCTCTGCCTATGATAGGTTTGGGAGTGTTATCTCCAAATCTAACCATGCCACCTTTGTACTTTTCCAAATGTACAAATTTGTCTTTGTCTCCTATCATGTGGTGTGAACATCTGATGTCAATGATCTAGTCAGTTCTGATGTCAGCTTTTGAAACTAATGATAACTCTTGTGCTTTTTATTTATCTTCTTTGTCCATTTCTTCAAGCATCTTCTGAATGTCTTTACTGGAAATGAAACCAATTTCATATTGTCCTGAATCATCATCAATTACACCATCTTTAGCATGATAACATTCCTTAGTGTACTTGGGCTTGTAATCTGATCTAAACTTCTTGACTCTTGTAGGACACTTGGATGCAAAGTGACCAACTTTGTTGCATGAAAAACATTTGAATGGTAGTTTTCCTTCATATTTCCCTTTACCTTTCCTTTCATCCTTGGAAAAAATAGCAATGATTTCTTCTAGTTCTGTATCCACTTCTTCATTATTACTAGAGCTGCTTATAGATTTCTTACTATGGACTGAGGCTTTGAAAGCTGTCTCACTTTTGGGTTCTATCTTCAATCTTGATATTTCAAGTGCAGATATTTTGCTGATCAAAGTCTCTCTCTTGAAGTCTTTTGAAAACTGCATAGTCTCATATAAGATATTGATCTTTATCTCATAGTCCTTTTTGCGTGCATTCTTTGCTTGAATGTCTCCTTCAAACATATCTTCTAAGTATTTCCAAATAGAATATTCTTTATCTACCTTCTTGATGTCAAAAAATCCACTGGGGGATAGGGAACTAATTAGGGCTTCTTTGGAAATTACATTTTGGGTGAACACTTCCTTTTGTTTAATTGTGGAGTCTTCTTCTACAAAGTCTTTCAAGGTGGGAACTTCAATTGAATGAGTGGAAATCTCATAGATCTCAAATCCAATGCACTAAAGATGTGTTATTATTTTGTTCTTCTAGTCAATATAGTTTTCTCCATCAAACTTAGGACTCTCTTTCCTGAAGTAAGCCATCTGATCTACCTTAAGCTATTAGGCTATCTCTCCAAGGCACTTGGCTTTGATACCAGTTGTTGGAATAGTCCAAAAGGATAACTAAGAAGGGGGGGGGTGAATCAGTTATCCTCTATTTTAATTCTTTTCTTTACTTAGATATTAATTAACGTAAAGTAAATACACGTTTAGATAACATAATAGAGAACACAACAATTTTGGTTTTGGGGAAACCAAATAGGTAAAAACCCCAGTGGGAATTAGCATCCACAAAGAACTGTACTTGAGTATAATTATCCGTTTTAGGAGCTCTTTCAACCCTGTTAGGAGTTATTCTTTACAATACAATAAGTAGAGTGACCTGGTTAAGGGTCTGACCCTATTAGGAGTCTTTACAAATAACCCTATTAGGGGTGAGGACTCACTGTCCAAAAGCTCACTACTAAAATGATGAAGGCTGCAACATTCAGTAGAACATATATACACTATATCTGATAGATGAATTGTTTGAGTAGACCTATTGTCTTGATCAGTTCCAGTGTATTGTATAATTTCACTTCTTCTTCAAATAAATCTTTTCTTGATGAATAAAATATCTCTACTATCCCAAAACAACAAACATTATGTTTTGTACTTTTCCTATCTCTTTTCTTATCATTCACACTTAGCGTTCATCAAATGAACTACTATAAGTATCTTCTCTAAAATACGTAATCTTCATTGGCTTTAGGAGTCCCTTCAATACTTCTTTAGTCGGCCACATCAAGCATGCAACCTGATTAGAATCATGCAACCCAAACTGAATAGATGTGACGCTTCAAAAAGTTGGCTCCACGAAATTAACTCCAACTTCACTATTCTAATAGAACACATTTGGAGCCCTTAGATAATAATCTTTAACTCATAAATAAACATGAATACAAACACACATGTCCCAAAGATAGGTGCAACTCAAGAAATAATGTTATTACGTCAGCTCTTCACATATAATCTCTAGTCTCTGTAACTGTCATAACTGATTAACATAACTCAACTGGAACTTCATATCTGACTCAGAATGAATGCATATAGCATCTAGAACATGTATACACCATGGAAATAAACACTCATAGCTCTTGAACATCTGTACTGACAATTGCATATAGAACACTATATAGTCAGAAAATGGAAGCACTTCCATTTTAGACTTGTGTAGCCTTCTGAGTAAGTGGTTTGGGGTCATGAAAAGTGCCTTGAATGGGTTCCTAATCTTGACCTGACTTTCCCATTGTTCTATCCTTCTTTCCACTCCTTTTTAGCCTGATTTCTGCATTCTGGACTGCAGATTGGTGATTCTGGGCTTCAAGGTTAGGGTTGACCTTTTGGGTCTATGTTGACCTCGACCCTGACCTAGGTCAAGGTTGACCTCAACCTTGACCTAGGGTTTAGATCTTGGGGTCTCACAGTTTTTGGATGTTGGTCTTTTCAAAAAGTGTTTTCCCACTTTCGGGTCAGCTGTTTCAGGTTCTAAAGCATTGATTCCTAAATTATATTTAATATAGATCCTTTCCTAGGGGTAAAGGCTTTAATGGTAATTTACTTCTCCTATGTTGGCCTCCGTAGAACATTGTGCCCTAATTTCATATAAAAGGGAGCCTTTCTCCCCTCATTTTCTTTGTCCTCTATTTGAAGCCTAAGCATCATTGAGAAATTAAGGAGCATTATCAAGTGAAGTCCAAGCAAGCTAAGGAGAAATATTTCAAGCAAGAATTCATCCATTCAAGCATCCATTTTCATGAAGGAGATCCATTGGAGGCCATTGAAGGATTCAAGCTACATAGTGCCCTTTTGGTGATCTCTCCATCCACCTTCTTCCAAGCCTATTTCAAATTCAAGAACCCATTCAAGACTTGGTGTTGGAGATCTACAAGAAAGAGATTGAAGACATCCTACCTTTCTACATTCAACATTTTGAAGCATACTTGTGGATCCATGGATTTGAATCCGCCACAAGCACTTTACCAAGCAAGGTGAATTCATGCATTTACTTTGTTTATCTTTATGCAATTTCAATTACATATATTTGAGGTTAATTCCAAAACTAGGGTTTGACCAAGGAAAACCCCTCCCCCACAACAAACAAACCTCTTTTTCTTGTAGGTATAGGTTCAGGAGTGTGGATTTGGACACATATTTGGATACCCTTTTTGGCTTTCTTTTGGACGACGCGAATAGATTCTCTGTCGGACCTGTGCAAGTCAGGGTTGACATTATTGGGTCAGGGTTGACATTTGTGGGTCAAGGTCAACCTTTTCATAAGACGATATCAGAACAAAAAAATATTTTTGGGTTTTGTTCGTCTCTGCGTTCTGGTTTGGGATCATCTATCAGATTTTCTAGAAACGGTCTATAGACCTTAGAAAACAACATTCCTTGATCTGCAATTTTGTATGGTTGGTTCTTCTTCCTATCCTTTTCAATTAATGTAATTAAACAGATTCATTTAATCATTTAACAGATTTTAAGATCCCCTTCTTTGTTCTCTTTTTGAATAGTTGATTCATTTGTGCATTAACCCTTCTTTTGGGGTTGATCAACTTGGATCTTCCATTTGTGCATTTGAGGATAGAAAAGGAGCATCTTATCTTCTCTCTAATCATAATTACAATATACAATAAATCAAATTCAATTAATTTTAAAGTAGGGTTAAGGAATTCAACAAACTTTAATCAAATCAAACAACAAATAAAAAATAGCAAATAACAAATAACAAATAACCCCCCCTTATCTATTTTCCTTCCTTTGCATTTTGGTGAACCCGTGATAGACAACTCTTTCTTTTTGGTGTTAGATTTACATTGTTTATACTATATCTTACATGTTCTTTCAAATTACATTTAAGTTCAATTGATCAAAATTTTGTGTTAGTTCATTTGCATTTTATCAGTGTATGAGCTTTACCACATCTAGTCCTACTTATTCCTTTGATCCTGAGTCTTCCTCTCCTTTCCTTAGGATCCCAGATGATAATTTGATAACTCATGATTCCATTCCTTCCATAGAGCATAACTCTTCTCACTCATCTCATGATGAAGATGACGCTTTAAGAGTTCCTCCTGAACAAGTGCAAAACCTTTCAACCGAACTTGATAAAATGGGAAATTGGCTTATCCAAGAAAACCATAATCAAGATTATATCCAAGCTATAGAGGCTCTTAAGAAAGTTCTCCATGATAATGATCAAGGTATTAATTTTTTGCGTAGTATTACTCATCTTGTGAATTTGAATGTTAAACCTTTAGCTCAAGAGGCTCAAGAGTTAGGATTCTCACTTATTGGCACTAGTGTAGGACCTTCTTGTGTTCCTCTATCTAGTATTCCTACTTACACTCCTCCTTTGATAACAACTTCTCTCCCAAGTGCACCTATCACTGTGAGTGCTCCACTGGTATTTTTACCTATCTCACAACCTTCATATCATAGTGTGCCTTTTACTTATACTAATCCTATTCCAACTATGGTCCCTAATGTTCCACTGGTTGTGTCTTCTATTCTTGCTGCTTCTTACACTTTTCCTAGTGTTCCTAATATTGCTATGCCACCTGTTTCCTCTAATGATTCGACAATTATTAGTTTGGCTCAAACTGTGTCATCTTTACAACAACAACTTGCATCTTTAACTCAATCCAAATTTAGCATTCCTACATGTGACATGGGTAGTCCTTTATCCCTAGACATCATTCATTCTACTATCCCTCAGCAAGCTGATATGCCTCGTCTTGAGACATATAATGGTAAAGGTGATCCTATTACTCATGTTAAAACATTTCAAATCCTTTGTAGTGATTATGCTCATGACCATAGGATTTTAGCTAAATTGTTCGCTAGAACCTTTCAAGATAAGGATTTATAATGGTATTGTTCCTTACCTCCCTATTCCATTGATTCTTTTCCTAAACTTGCTAATTCCTTCATTCAACAATTTCAAAATAACATTGGACCACATGTGTCCTTATCTGATTTAATGCATTGTAAACAAAACATTAAGGAAAAATTGACTGATTTTATTGGTATATTTAAGCATTTGTATGCTTAGATTTCTTATCCTATTCCTGATATTGGTATTCAACATATGTTTATTTCAAATTTAAAAAAAGATATTAGAGATAAGATTCTTCTTACTGAATTCACCTCCTTTCAACAATTGTGTGCAACACTTCACCATTATCAATTACAAGTGAGTCAGTTTGAGAGCAACACTCCAATGGCTCCTGTTCCAGTTGATAAGAGTGACAAGGCTCCTAATCCTAATAAGTTTTAGAAAGCTAACAACTATGTCAAGATTAATATATAGATGAATGCGGTTGCTGATCAAGTTGCGGCTACATCTAATAGTGCTTCTACATCCACTGCTTTCCGTATGAATCATACGTTTACTACCCTCTCTGAAAATTTTCATTCTATAATGAGTAGGTTGTTAAGTGCTAGTATGATTACCTTGTCTCCTATTTTACCTCTCCTTCCTACCACGATAGCTTCAAAATCCTTTGATTGTAAAGCTTTCTGCCAATACCATCGCTAGAATGGCCATGACACTAAAAAATTTTACTCCCTAAAGCATAAGATTCAAGACTTAATTGATTCTAAAGCTTTTTCTATTGATAATTGTGATGGTAATGGGAATAAATCTATTTCTCCTCCTAATCAAAACCTTGAAATTTACACCAATCCTTTACCTACACATAATACTAATACTATAGCTCAACCATCTTCTGTAGACTTTTTTTTATGATTCAAAGATGGATGATCTTAATAACATTGTTAATCATGTAGAGAGTGTTGCGCCATCTCAAATTTTTGTTCAAGATCCTTCACCTCCACTTCAACTTCCAATTCAACCTAAAACTCAAAAAAAAACTAAGGATAAGCGACCTAGGGAACCTTTAATTACTTTTGATGATTCTGAAACAATTAAGGCTCTCAATGGTCCCCTTTATATCTATGCTAGGATTGCTAAGATACCTACTCATGGTTGTCTAGTTGATCCCACATCTTTAATAAATGTCATTATTGAGGAAAATATTTTTATGAAAGGCTTACAATGTGATTTTTATGATTCATCTGATGCATGGATCCAAACTTGTAATGGCTTTCTTTATCTTGCACTTGGTTCTATTAACTTACCTATTGAAATTTGTGGTAAAGTTATAGATACTACCTTCATCATTAATCCTACTTCAGATCAATTTCAAGTCAAATTTGGTTTACCTTGGATAACTGCTATGCATGCAATTGCTTCTCCCATTCATAAATGTCTTAAGTTCATTCATAATGGAGAAGTAAAAACAATTAATCATAGTTTGTTTCAACCTTCTAGGCCTAGAGATTGTGCTACTCTTGATTTCCTTTGGCCTTCAGTACGTAACTCATGTCCTCCTTTCCCTGATCATCTATTTCGCTCCTATCAAGCTTACAAACATCACAAAATTGTTGAGTTAAGTATGCCTCAAATTGACTCCAACCGTGGTCTTTTGCCTACTCCTGCAATACCTCCTTTATCCATTGCTACTAATAATATTGATCAAACTTCTACTATTTCATTACAACCTATTGAGAATCCTCCTATAGAACTTGTGAAGGAACCTATTGTCATTCCTCCTATTTCTCAACATGTGCCAAACAAAGCTAAATGTAACAAATCTTCTAATGAATGTCGTAAGAAGTGTAGAGCTAATGCTAGAGCCCATGCTTATATGATTCAAAAATCATTACCTACCTTCAATAAACCTATGCCTGATGCATTGGATGTTAAAATTCATGATGTTAAGACGAATGAGTATGATGATCCTATTCGCATCTTGGATCCCATTTCAATCAACCTTGATGAGGATGACACTCTCGATGATCCTACTGATCTTAGTGATGAATATGAGACCATTGATCTTGATAATGATTTACCTCACATGCTTTCAACTCAATTAATAATTACACCTAGTAATGAGCATTGTGATTCTCAAGAGGATCCTTGTTTGGAACTGGCTATCATCCGTACTGTATTGGATATAGTCCCTCTTGCAAGTTTCCCACCTACCCTAAATGACATAAACCAAGATGGGGAGGGTCGAAAACATGCTTGATTGGCTCATCCTTTATGGTAGCCCTCTTTGTGTTGTATTTTGTATTGTGCTTCCCTCGTAATGTGTTTTTCTAAAATGTTTGTTAGATTCTTTTATATGACCCTTGTTACTCTGTTGGTGCAAGGTGATAAAGGAATCAAACCTATTGTAAAAATTCCTCTATGTGTATCTTCATTATTCTATATGTTGTTTTATGTTATGTTGTACTTGTGCTATTGTTTGTAACTATTTTCCTTGTATAATCTTCTTGGATCTGCGACATGGTAGCACTAATTCTTTTTGGTCTCCATGTTGTGGTCCGAAAAGATTCTTCTTCGTAACTCTTAAGTTTCTTTCCTCCTTTGTGATTGTAGTT
>MU227058.1:5411561-5427866 GCA_018584345.1 Thuja plicata
GTTCTTATGTATGTTTATGTTTTATTTCCCTTGATTTGTCTTCCTTTGGGGGCATCTCGCAGTGGAAACGTAATCCATAGACTTGTTGATGTTTCCGTTAAAACCATTGCTCCTGTTAAAGTGTTAGCAATGACTTTAACATGGGGGCATACACTCTACTCACATTTTTCACACACACACATTCAAAATATTTTTCAAGATTTAAAACTTTTCCCTTTATGGATTAAAAGAAAGTAATCCTTAAAGCATGGTCATTTTTACTTTTTTAGGATCTCTTGATACCTCTAGTTTAAATTTACACGGATCTCTTGATCTCGCCAGTTTTAAATTTACAATGTTTTGATCCCTTTAAGAATGGATCTCCCTGATGGGTTGACTAGTGAGTAGCCACATTCACTAGGCAGTTCAACTCCATCTTTCCAGTTACGCTTTTGTGTGGTTCACAATGAGACATAAGTTCTCATTGGGCAAGATAATCACACACTTTCTTTCTCTCCTTAACTAAGTGATGTCTCTCTTATCATGATCTTAGGGTTGATAAAGAATTAGGTCCCTTGGGGACTTGAGGA
The DNA here is from genome assembly GCA_018584345.1 of Thuja plicata. NCBI lineage: Eukaryota > Viridiplantae > Streptophyta > Pinopsida > Cupressales > Cupressaceae > Thuja > Thuja plicata. Next base: position 5,412,131 of record MU227058.1, read on the forward strand.
TTTCTTTATCCCTTTTGGTTCCAATAAGATTGTCTATTTTTTATGTTCTCCTTTACCAAGAGTTTGTGTTGAGCTCATACTCTTGCTAAAGTGGGGGCTAAATGTATAGTTGGAAAATGGAAGCAGTTCCATTGTAGAATTGTTTAGCCTTCTGAGTAAGTGGTTTGGGGTCATGAGAAGTGCCTTGAATGGGTTCCTGATCTTGACCTAGCTTTCCCACTGTTCTGTCCTTCTTTCCACTCCTTTTTAGCCTGATTTATGCATTCTAGACTGCAGATTGGTGATTCTGGGCTTCAAGGTCAGGGTTGACCTTTTGGGTCTATGTCAAACTCAACCCTAACCTATGTCATGGCTGACTTCAACCTTGACCTAGGTCAAGGTCGACCTGGACCTTGACCCAGGGTTCAGATCCCGGGGTCTCACAATTTTCGGATGTCAGTCTTTTCAAAAAGTGTTTTCCCGCTTCTAGGTCGGCTGTTTCAGGTTCTGAAGTGTTGATTCATAAATTATATTTAATATAGGTCCTCTCCTAGGGGTAAAGGCTTTAATCTGAATTTAATTCTCCTATGTCGGCCTCCTTAGAAGATTGTGCCCTAATTTCATATAAAAGGGAGCCTTTCTCCCCTCATTTTCTCTAAGTCCTCTATTTGAATCCTAAGCATCATTGAGCAATCAAGGAGCATTATCAAGTGAAGTCCAAGTGAGCTAAGGAGAAATATTTCAAGCAAGCATTCATCCATTCAAGCATCCATTTTCATGAAGGAGATCCATTGGAGGCCATTGAAGGATTCAAGCTACATACTACCCTTTTGGTGATCTCTCCATCCATCTTCTTCCAAGCCTATTTCAAATTCAAGAACCCATTCAAGACTTGGTGTTGGAGATTTGCAAGCAATAGATTGAAGACATCCTACCTTTCTACATTCCAAATTTTGAAGCATACTTGTGGATCCACATATTCAAATCTGCCACAAGGACTTTTACAAGCAAGGTGAATTTGTGCATTTACTTTGTTTATCTTTATGCAATTTCAATTACATATAGTTGAGGTTAATTCCAAAACCAGGATTTGACCAAGGAAAACCCCTCCCCCACAACAAATAAACCTCTTTTTCTTGTAGGTATAGGTTTGGGACTGCATATTTGGACACAGATCTAGATACCCTTTCCAGCTTTCTTTTGGACGACTCAAACCAATTTTTTGTCAGACCTGTGCAGGTCAGGGTCGATATTATTGGGTTAGGGTTGACATTTGTGGGTCAAGGTTGACCTTTTTCATAAGATGACATCAGAATGCAAAAAAAAATTTGGGTTTTGTTCGTCTCTGCATTCGGGTTCAGGATCATCTATCAGATTTTCTAGAAACAGTCTACAGACCTCAGAAAACAACATTATTTGATCTACAATTTTTTAAGGTTGGTTCTTCTTCCTATCCTTTTCAATTACTATAATTAAACATATTCATTTAATCAATTAACAGAATTTAAGATCCCCTTCTTTGTTCTCTTTCTGAATAGTTGATTCATTTGTGCATTAACCCTTCTTTTGGGGTTGATCAACTTGGATCTTCCATTTGTGCATTTGAGGATAGAAAAGGAGCATCTTATCTTCTCTCTAATCACAATTAAAATATACAATCAATCAAATTCAATTAAGTGTAAATTAGGATTAAGGAATTCAACAAACTTTAATCAAATCAAAAAACAAATAACAAATGACCCCCCCTTATCTATTTTCCTTCCTTTACAAACACTGTTGTATATTATATGTTGTCATCAATGACAAACATACAATCAATTATTTGCACAGAAGAAAATCTCTAACAACCTTTTGTTTTTTCACCAGTACCGATCAATCTTCCTATTTCATTGACCTTCCTGTTTCATTATAGATCTTTTCCTTTTTGTTCTCAAATTCAACTCAGTGTCTTGTGTTATTCAGCTGTGAAACACTTAATATATTATAGATAAGTCCTTTCACCCAATATGAATTTTCACATCTTATTAGATTATTCAACATGATGGTTCCTTTACCTTCAACTAGACAAGGTGAGTCATTACCCATCCTAACTGATCCACCATTATAGTATTCAAAAGTTTCAAACTTTTTCTTATCTCCAGTCATGTGGTGAGTACAACCACTATCAATAATCTAGACATCATTTTTACTAACCTTAGATATGAGTGCAATTTCAACATACCTTTCTTCTTTGTCTGAATCATCCTTCATAGAAACAAATACTACCTCAATATCTTCAGCAGATTCAGTATCAGTATTTTCAACTTTGTTCTCAACCAAGTAACAAGCCTTCTTTCCTTTGTCCTTATAGTCTCGGTTATCTCTTCTGTCAGAGTGTCAGTTGCTTTGGTAGTCTCGATCATCACTTCGGTCAAACTTCTTTTCATAAGATCTATCATTGTTTCTTTCATGTTTTCTCTTGTTAAGGCATCTAGCAGCAAAGTGTCCAATTTATTTGCAATTAAAAAATACCAATGGTAATTTACCTTTTTATCTACCTTTGCCTTTTTGTAATCTTCTAGCCATTAGTGCTTCAATTTCATCAAGTTCTTGTTCATCACTATCACTTTCACTATCATTTCTCATAGTGTGTTTATGACTTGATTTACTTATTTTCAAAGAAGATTTGAATGCAAACTCAATAGTTGGTAAGACACTATTGTCAAAGTTATTCATCTCAAATGAAATAAGTCTACCAATCAAACTATCTAGAGTAACATTGTTATTTGCTACTGCTCTCATTTCTTGAATTGCAGATACTCTAGTAGCATAAAAATGTAGTAAGGTTCTCAGAATTTTACTTGCCACTATTTCTTCTTCCTATACACCTCCTACTCCTCAGATAGCATTGACAACTTCTTTGATTCTGATACTGTACTAACTGATGTTTTCTCCTTCTTTCATTCTTAGGTAATCAAACTTTCCTCTTAGACTTGCAGCTTTAGCCCTCAACACATTTTTATCTCCTCCATGTACTAGCTTGAGTTTGTCCCACATTTTCTTTGCAGTGGTGCATGATTTGACATATTCAAATTCAGCATCGGAGAGTGAGGAAGAAAGTTCTATCATCATATAATTATGTTCATGTTTCTCTCTCCATTGATCAACTGTAGGAGGTCTAGTAGGTAAAACAAATTCAGTATCCAAGTACTATGCAAAATCATTTCCAATACCTGATAGGTAGAGTCTTATCCTACTTTTCCATGATGAAAAGTTGTTTGTTAAACTTAGGCACATCCCTTTTACTCATCTTGTGATCTTTAGCTTGAGTCTTTAAACTCTCTTCCAAGCACACTATCTCTGATACCAATTGTCAAAATAACTAAGAGGGGGGTGAATGAGTGGTCTCAAAAATTAATCAAATAATCCAACCAAAAATTTATATCAAAAATATAATACCTTCAGTTATCTTCAATCCTACAAGATGTATGCCTTTAAGTAATCTTATCAAATATATACTTCTCGGTGAATACTTTGTTTATCTTTTTCTAAGCTTTATCGAATAGCAGTAAATAAAGTTATGTTTACCAACCAATCCTATTTTAGTAATGTGTAAAGAAAAAAATCAAATAAATGAACCATATACACATTTGACACATTGATTTTTAATGTGGAAACCCTAGTAAGGGAATTACCACTTGGGACCGGTAACCAAAATTTTCACTCTTCTGAAGTGAGCTCGGTGAAGATCCAACACTGTTAAAGGTTACAAACACACTGTTAAGTGCAACCTTGTTAGAGGATTTAAAACCATTGGTTATTCTTTTGACCTTAGGAATTGACTATTCTGTCAAAAAGAATTTTTTTTTGATAGTCTTGAGTATCTCAATACATTAAGGACTGTTAGATCCCACTCAATTAAGAGATTTTCTTAATCACTGGTTAAACTTAAACAGTAAATGATCTGTTCAAAAATACAACTTTAACTTGCATATTTTCAGATCTATTGTTAGTCCATAATACCTCCCTAATAAATGTTCTCTTAAATTCCTTTGCTCCCTTTATTTCTTCTTTCTTCTCGGTGAATATTGTTGCTTCTCTGTCGCTCGGTGTCTGCATAATTCTTGGCTTTGTTCCTCAGCCTATATGATCAGATCTACATGAAGACTTCTATCTTCACCAAAATTATATTCAACATGCATATTTTCATAATGAGTTGATTGTATCTTTATATAGACATGATTTCACTATTTACTGTCCTTTTCTTTCTTGTTCTTGACGTAGATTCTTTTCTTGATCTGCAAATCTCGCCATGCATTGCTTTAATCTTTAAACATTTTCTTTTGTTTTATTTCGTAGATTTCTCCTTAATAACTATGAATAAAACTATCTTTAAATATTTAGTTCAACTAGTCGATGAGAATAAAACAATCAATCAGCTAACTCTCTATATAGCTCTTGCCAGCTAAGTGTTTTGTCATTTCCTAACTCCAGTTTTGATCGGTGATCAACTCTTAGTTTTCTCGATCATTGACTTTAGTTGTCCTTGCGCATCACTTTTAGTTTTTCTCAGGGTTCACTTTAGTTATTCTCGGTGTTGTGGTGCTCAGTATACACTATGACTTCTCAGGGTTCTCTATCCGTCGGTGTAGACTGTCCATCAGTATTTACTGTCGCTCGATGTACACTGACTTTATATGTTTACCGATAACATAAACTTTATCTATTTGGTTTCTTTGAAGTCTATGAAAATATGTGTATGACCAATCAGATTATATAAATTTGACATCAATGATAATACAATACATTAACTTATTTAATGTCTTGCATTTACTTTCTGCAGCTAGGTGATCATCAACTTGTCATCTTCAAACATTCAATAATTTATAATTCATCACTTTTATGCCATAGATTGGATAAGACGGATGGAAAGATGGAAAGTATGTGTTGGATAATGAATTTAAGGATAAGAAGAAGGTATTTTGTGGATGGAAATGTTGGTAATATCAACGTTGATACACACTTTAAAGAGTGTTGGAATGATGGAGGAACAATGGATGAAGGAGGTGAGGATGTAGCTAAGATAGTGGATTTTGGGATATAGGAACCCAAAGTAGAATTGGGAAGTGGACAATGTTTAGAAGGAGACGGAGTGGAAGCTTGAATGTCAAATTTGATTTTTCTTTTGCATGAAATTCTTTCAAAAGTGACTTGGGAATCCACATAGTCTTTGATTTTTGTTTCTTTTGTGATGCTTTTGAATGCATTTCTTCAATGAGGGATTTAGGAACCCACATTTGTTTTAATTTTTCTTTTTTCTTAGTGGACATTTGCAGCCTTTTGGATATTTCATTTTGATTTATGGATCTTTGCGGCCTTTTGGATATTTATTTTATTTTTTCATTCACATGTAGATTAGATGGGACATGGTGATTTTTATACACATGTGGATTCTTGAATTTCTGATTTTTATGTTGCACATCCAAATTGCTTCCAAAAGACTTAGGAATTGTGGGTGAATATGAAGAATATGCAAGGTTCATATGGATTGGTGTTTGGAAATTCTTTAAGTATGTGTGCCTTCATTGATCTTGATACATGGTAGGGTAAGTGAATGGAGAGCTAGGGATGGTAGGAATGATTGATGGAGGAATATAGGGACCTAGTATGGATGGAAGGGATGAAGACTTTAGCTTTGGGACATAGGAACCCAAAATGGATTGGGAGAATGGTGAAGGCATATGGTTGCATTTGAATGGAGGGAGATCAAGTGTGAAAGGGATATCAACATATTTGGAATGAGTTGCATTGTTGAGGTTCTCATCTTTAAGATTTATCTTTATACCAATAATCTCATGAAGAACTTTCATAGCAACAAATTTTATAGGATCAACCAATTTTTTAAGGTATTTATTATCATGCAATGAAAATGGAGGAGTTATGGTTTCTTGAGGTGAATATGGAGGATCATGAAAAGGAGTTGATGGGATACTTTGATCTTGACAAGGATCTTTGGATGGTGTAGAGATGGTGATTTTCTCTTGATTTTCAATATGTTCATTGGAAATGGTGGAAGAGATATCTTGATCTTTCTTGGGTAGGTGAGAGGTATGTAGCTCTTGAGGTGGAGGGATATCTTGATCTTGATTGGTAAGTGAAGAGGTATGTAGCTCTTGAGGTGGAGGGATATCTTCTTGGAAGAAATGAAAGGGTGCAAGGTGATGATCATAGGATTCTATGGATATGGTACCTTCATCAAATATGGGAGGGGATTGTATAGAATCTTGATCTAGATCTTTATTGATATTTTTTTCTTTTCTCTTTGGATTATTCTCTTGACATGGAGCCACTTCTAAGGACAAGGTAGATGTTTGGATATGCATGGAGAATGTTTGGAGGAATGATGGAGAATCCTTTTGAATAGGAATTGAAACACATGATAGCTTAGGGTCTAGGATCTTTGAAGCATTGAAATGATTTGAAACAAGATGTAATTTATCTAGGGTTTCTTTTAGAGGTAGCCCTTGAGAGTAGACATAGTCAACATGAAAAGTATCATCATTAGGCTCACTCTTTGATGGATGAATTTTGGATAGTTGTGAAGCTTTGTGAGATGGACGAAGGATGAAAGGAGTAAAGGCTATAGGAGAAACCTTTCTAGATAGAGGTTTGTGCATTAGATATTGCTTGAGAGTGGTACCTTTCTCTTCATTCTCTTTATTATCTAGATCACAAATAGGGTGGTCATGAAATTTCCCTTGATCCAAGATAGGTTTGTTGTGCTTAAATGCTTCTTTTCGTGAAGAAGATAAAGATACAAATGGCCCATCATCATAAAGAAAAGGAAAAATTGATTGTAATGATGGCATGTTAGATGATGTATACTTTTGGTTTTTATTATTCTTTCTCAAATTCGACGTGTCATAATTATGAGGAAGTGTAACTCCTAACTGAGCTAACTTTAAGAAATATGCTTCTTTATCCCTCTTCAAAATTAAGTGCATTGTTTCCATAAACATGGGATCTTGGGATGCCTCCAATATTTCATCTTTAGTTACTTAATCATATTGAGTCCTATGGAGATTTTGATCTTGATTTTGATAATTATTCTCCACCATAGGATTGATTCATTTCTCAAATAGATTCATAATTATAAATGTTTTTTAAGAATTTGATGTATTTGTTGCACTAGACAGAAACAACTCTAAAAAGGGTATCCAAATATGATTTCAAAATATTTCTAAACCATCAAAAAATTCACCCCCCTTTTACCTTTTTTTGTTTCTGGGCATCACTTTACTGCAGTGTACGCGTGACTTTGCACTTTGAAGGTGGTAACTGGAATTGTTGTATGTGACACTCTGCAGTTTGTAGGCGGTGTTTAGCCATTTGTTAGGTGTCACTTTATGATCACAAGTATTATTTTCTAGTGAGCTAGGTGGTGTTTTAATGTTTGCAGGCGTGACTTCCATTTACAGGCGTGACAAAAATATTGTAGGCATTGTTTGATTATCTATACGCATCACTTAGCTGATCTAGTTGGTTTTCACAATTTTTAGGGTTTTAAAATTATAATGTCTATGATCAGAGCTATAGAATGAAATTATTTCTTGAAAGTAAAGATACAAACATAGAACACACATAAAATTTGTATCTTACTCCTAAAATACACCAAGTGTATGTTCTCGGATGTTTTCATGGGTCTTGCACAAGAATTCTTCCAAACAATCTACCTAGAGTCAAATTTGGCTTTTTCCAAATGGCTCTAAAAAGGTAGCTTGCTACTTAACAAGGTTTTAGTTAACACCTTCATTATAAACTATGAAAATTCTCTTATACCCACTTGCAAAGGCTTCCTACACGCATGAAAGTATAATTTTGTGCAATCCCAAAGTACTACTTGAGGAAATGAAGATTCTTAACACAATTTAGTCACTATGACCCTTTCAGGAAGAGTGCATTTTATTATAGTGGGTTGGATAGTATCACAGCTAAAGTGAGTGTATCCCACTTTGGGTCATTCCCTCTCACCGTCCTCGTAAGGAAAATCTCAGGAGGCAGGCCATCTAAGTATCTAGCTATCTAGCATGTACAAAGAAAGCAAAAATTGAACTTAGTAAAGTAAGTTTGGGAGTTTGATTCACTCAAAGAGTGAAGAGAATATCCCTATTACTTTCCTTAGTTCCAAGAACTTCAGACATGTTTTTTCATTTTCAACCTCTTGACAAGGAGGTTCTTAAAAAGTTGAAATGTTTGGTTCAATTCTTCCCTTTCTTTCTACCACCCAAATGCAACACTTTTGGCTTTTTGATCAACTTCAAAAAGTTTAGAGCATATACCTAATGTCTTGATTGGAATGGACAATAATAGGGTGGCCCTATTGGATTAGATATAAATGAAATTACCACAATTTGATCAATGCAAGCTTGTTAAGTAGAATACCTTTTTTTTGAAGTTAGCAAAGGCTGGGCACATTTTTGAGAGATTTTTTATTTTTTTCTACTCACCTAGTGCCGATTCTTCCCTCTCTGTCTCCTCCAACAAATTTAGTCCAACATAAACAAACAAAGTGAGGAAAACCAAAAAGAATTGATAACCAAATGAAGTTTCTTTTCAAATTTGCCAAAATGCTCCTAAGAAACTTAAAATGTGAATTTCAATTAAGGGAAGGAAATTTCCTTTTATATGCATTCACAATTTTTGCAAAGAGATCATACAAAACTTCCTCTTCCTCTAAAATTTCCAAAATTTTAGTGTTATGAACTTTCTTAGAGTGTTTTTTTAAGAGCCTTACCTCTTTTCTCTCCCTTGTGACCCTCAGCTTTGGTTTCTACACCTTCAAGTGTTTGTTCATCTGCAGAAAAAAAAAAAACAATAGAGAATGATTAATTTGATTTTATCAATCTGCAAGTAATAAAACACAAAAAGCAGTAGGCATCATTTTGCAACTTATAAGCATTGCTTTGCAATAAGTTAAACGTGGCTTTGCACTGCTTTAGGCATTATTTTTTACTATTCTACGTGTGACTTTACTATTTACAGGAATAAAAAGAAAGTTACTAGGTGTCGCAAAGCAAATTAAATGTGGTAAATAAAAGTGCATAGTTGGCAGAATCAAGCTTGTAGGCATTATTTCCCGAATGCCAGGCATCATTTTACGAGCATAAGTGTCACTCTTTATCTGACAGGCATGAAATAATTCAGATAAGAAAAGAGAAGGATTTCAGAGGCATCATTTGATTTATTACAGGCGTCATAGTTTTTATCGTAGGTATCATTTGACCTGCAAGCTGCAAAATAATCACAAAATGAAGCACACAGACAGGAAATATGAAATAAAATGAGGATTAGAGGCTCAAAGCCCCACAGTGGGTGCCATTTGTGCGTGAGATTATTACACCTTCATGAGATTATTTTATTTACTAATAATTCTATGGAAAAACAATAACAATTTAAGCTAAGAATTGCAAATAAATCTTTAAGCATCCCATGGATCTCTAACTAAGCATGCTAATAGAGCTCTCAACCTTAATCTGTACTAGTGACAGGCCTAGAATGAGAAAATTATAAAGATATGCATATCTAGTTCATAAATTTCCTCAAATTGCCTCAACAATTCACTCAAATTCTCTCAAATGTTTGCTAATGCTCTCAGTTTTCTTTGATAATGCTCTTAATTGCTCTCAAAATGCCTATAGTATGGATGCTTTGCATTCAAATGTCTAGGATTTTTTATGCTTGCAAAATGGCTTATATTTATAGGATTTTCCCAAGTGTAGGGGTTAGAGTCAATTGATCATGGTTTAGCCTTGGTTGAGTGAAAGGATTTCAAAGGGTTTCAAATGGGGGGACAATTTAAATGCTTGTCTCAAAGGTTGGGACAAAGAGAAAAACTTGAGTGATTAGGATTGAAAGTTCAAAATGAGTGATTGAGATTGCAAATTCGGAGTGATCCATGTGCTTTTCTCTCTCAATTCTCATTGGTTTGTCAAATTCATGTTGAAAGATAATAGGATTTATTAATTCAATCAATTAATTAATTTAGCCATATAAGGGAATAGGTTGGATTTGATTTTTGATTTAAACTATACAATTAATCAATTAAAATCAATTATATAGTTTGATTAATCCCTTTAGGCTTATATTTAATTAATTAATGTCATTGTTAATTGATCCTTTGATTTAATTTGATTTTGTCCCAATTTAATTTAATAAATGTCCATTTGATTTGATTAAGTCCATTTTGATGAGATTTGAAGCAATTTGATGAAAAATGTAGATTTGCTTGATTAGAGAATACCTGATCAATTCTAGGTGTCTACAAGTTTATAAATCAAATTGGGTTCCGTTGACTTGCCACTGTCCAAAATTCATGGTCTCTGGTGAAACATTAGGGCCAACAATGTACTATAAGATTCAAATGGTTTTGGATTGGAAAGTGGAGATGATGCATGGGAATGAGTTGTAGAAGACTAGGCATCTTCATGTGACTGGTCATGGTTTGATGATAAGTTTGGATGAAGAGGTACAACCAAATTTCCTAGACCCAATCTAATGGTTGAATTGGTGGTTTTGAACTTATACATACCCATTCCAAGTATTATTTTGAGGGTTTTGTCCCATTCAAGTGGGGTCTCTTTTCAATAGTGACCTAATTTCATAATTAGGCCTCGGGTAACAATCTAAAGTTAGGTCTTCCAAAAGTGTCGTCAAGACCTCCTTTTGTAGTATGTCTTTAAGCATCCAAAAGGGTATTTTAAAATAAATTTTTTTTGGGTGGTCTTTTGGGTATTTAAAATTTGTATGTGAACAACTCCTTAGGATAGGCTTATAGGAGACTAGGCCTAATGTAGGCATCCAGCCCCTAAAGGCTTAGGGACAATGAAATATAATTGGGATTGAGTTGTACTTGTTGATTGAAATTGGTACTTTCAAAAGGAAGGAATCTAATTCATTTGTGTGATGTGGAGACCCATCATGGTCATATTTGGAGTCTCAAGGGTAATCAAGAGCCTAAGTCCAAGGGGTGGGATTTTGATGTGATAAGTTGTATAGTTGAAGGAGTAATAATTGTTGTAGTGTCTTAAGGTAAAGTGGTTGAGAAAGAGAGAAACTTGTGAGTTGTGGGTAATAAGTTCCATAGTTTTCCCTCTTGCTCCTCATCACTTTCTGAATTGCAATTAGATCAATAGATTCTTTTCCTAGCATGCCTAGTGGGACCAAACAATCCTTGAGCCTATTATAAAATACATGTATAAGACATATTCATGTCACAATATCCCAATCTAGTTGATATATAGGATTATTTATCCCTCCCCTAGTCACTATAACTAAGTCAAGAAGTGTAGTCTCTTCATCAAGTGTATCAATAACACTAATCCCCACAACACAAATAGTAGCACTCAAATTTGTTACTTGGGATAGTGGAAGCCCCCTTATTCCACCAATAGTTGGTGTAAGTTGGGATTTTATTCTCACTAGTGCTCTCAAAGACTTTCCTAAATTAAATGGAGTGGATGAGAAGACCCCGATGACATGTAACTAATTGAATGTTTGATAATGTTAAGTTGAAAGATAATGCAGGTCATTAAATCAGTTAATGTACTATATTTTCATTGATGTCAACTTGATATCATCTGTACGGTCATGTACATAATGCAAAAAAATTTAGAGAACCAAAGGAACCAAAGTTATGCTTTCAGCAATATATAAAACTCAAGTATTCACTAAGTGAAAAACTACACCGACGGAGTGTACACCAACAGATAGAGAAAAGAAGAATAGTCACAGTGATAACTGACAATTAGAAGCATAGTGTTGCTCAACGAAGAAAAATATAGAATGCCCGATGAGAAAATTCAGAAGGTTGACTGACGACCAAAGATACAGAGTTTCCCGATGAGTAAAATTATAATGACGCCCAACATATGGAGATCTCAAAGCTAACTAGAGTCTCACCGACAGATTAGTCAGTTGTCACCAATGACTAACTACAGTGGTGACCAATAGAATTGAGAGTTTAGAAAATGACAAAATATCTAGCTGGTAGAGCTAAAAATAGACTTAACTGGTTGTCTACTTTTGTTTTATTTGACTAGAGATAAGTGATTGATTTAAAGATGATTTCTACAGTTAGAAAGAAGATATCTATGAGACAAATCAGGAGTTATGCTTTAAATCTAATTGGCTAGATTGTTTTTCACACCAAGAATCAAGAATCAAGAATCAAGAAATAATGAATATTATGACTATATAAGAGACAATTTTAATTCATTTACGAATGGGATTAAGGGGAGTGAATAGAAAGAGGGTGCTAAAGAGAAATTGATGAAGAACAACTTCATGTAGTGTTGATCAAAAAAGCTGAAGGAAGAGCTAAGGAATTCTGCAGACACCGATGAATAGTGAACACAACATCATAGAGAAGAAAGTATGGAGCACAAGGATTGAATTGATACATTGGTCAGAGAGGTAATTTACTTAAATAGATCTGAAAATCTGCAATTCAAAGTTGCAATATGAACAGGTCATAGTGTTTTAGTTTAACCATTGAAGCATCAAGTCTCTTAACCAAGTAAGGCTTAAAAATCTTCTATATATTGAGGTACATCTCAAGGAGTGCCAAAAAGGTTTATTCATGTAAGTAGCATTAGACTTGCCCGATACCTACTAACAACCTAAGAAGGAGGCTGATTCAAGGATGGTAGCAATAGATGCCCGATACTAAGTGACAACCTCTATGTATAAAATCCTCTAACAAGGTCGCACTTAATTGTGTGTTTGTAACCTTTAATAGGGTTGGCTCCTAATAGGGCTCACTTCAGAAGAGTGAAAATTTGGGGTACTGGTCCCAGTGGTTTTTCCCTTAATAGGGTTTCCACGTTAAAATTCATGTGTTATGTGTGTATGATTCATTTCTTTACTGTCTTGCATCTTACATAGTTAACTTTGGATTGATCGGTATACTCTACTTATTTACTGAGTTTCAGTAAATAGTTATATTTTTTATTGGTAATCAAGAAAGAATAAGGATTGACAGAGAAAACCGATAGACAGTTCATCATTATTAGTATTTTATGGCATGCATCTTGTAGGGACATAATAATCTGAGATTTATTGATTGGTGGTTAAGTTTGAAGGATAAATTTTTGAGGCCACTGATTCACCCCCCCTCCTCTCAGTTATTACTAACAATTGGTATCGGATCTTTTGTGCTTAGAAAGGAAGGTTTCAAGACCTAATTCAACATCACAAGATGAACAGACGAGATCTGCCCAAGTTGAAAAAAGAAAACTTTTCTTCATGACAAAGTAGGATAAGAATCCACTTATCAAGTATTGGTAACAATGTTAATCAATTCCTAGATACTAAATATGTGTTGCCCACAAGAGTATTAAAAGTAGATCAATCGAGAGAGAAGCATAAGCACAACTGGATGGTCATAGAGATTTCTTCCTCACTCTCTGATGCTGAATTTGAAGATGTAAAAGATTGCAAAACTGCAAAGAAGATGTTGGACAAACTGAAACTTGTACATGGAGGTGATACAAATGTTCTGAGAGCCAAGGTAGAAAGCCTTAGAGGAAAGTTTGATGATCGTAGAATGAAAGAAGGAGAAAACATCACACACTACAACACAAGAATCAAAGAATTAGTCAACACTATACGAGGAGTTGGAGGTACACTTGAAGAGGAGATAGTGGTAAGTAAAATCTTAAGAACCTTACTGCCTGTATATGCTATTAGAGTTTTTTCAATTCAATAAATGTGAGCAGTAGCAAAAAATATAGTTACTCTTGATAGCTTAATTGGTAGACTGATTTCATTTTAGATGAATAACTTTGATAATAGTGTCTAACCAAACTTATAGTCTGCATTTAAATCTTCTATGAGAATAAGAAAATCAAGTCATAGGCACACATCTAGGAGAGATAGTGAAAGTGAAAGTGAAGAAGAATATATAGATGAAATAGAAGCACTTATGGATAGAAGAATGTAGAGAGGCAAAGGTAAATACAAAGGCAAGTTACCACTTGTATGCTTTAATTGTAAAGAGATTGGACACATTGCTGCAAGATGTCCTAATAGAAGAAAAGATGACAGATTTAATGATAGATCCTTTGAGAAGAAATCTGACAGAGGTGATAAAAAAGATGAATTTGCAGAAAAGAATGAGATAGAAAGCACAAAAGAACTAGAGGACTACAACAAGTTTGTATACTGTGAAGAACCTAACACTCTGCCCGAGCAACAGTGCATAATTCCAGAGCAATAGAATATTGTAACCGACGGTCAAGATGATGATCAAAATAATGTGCAAGTTGATGAAGAATAGAATGAAGGACAAAATGATGATCAAGATGATAGACAAAGAGATGAACTAGTTCTTACCAGATATGTAAGAAGGAACCATCCAGAGATCCAAATCATACGAGATAAGAAAGTTGGTACAAGAACAAGAAGTAAGTCTCTAAACACAAGTTTAATTTTTGAGTTTCAGCCAAAATATGTCAATGTGCACTTGATAATGAAGAATGTATAAGTGCTATGAATGATGAGATTGAGCAGATTGAGAAAAAAAAAACATGGTCACTTATGCCAAGACCAAATGACAAGAATGTCATCGGTACTAAATGGATATTTAGGAACAAGCTGAATGAGAATGGACAAGTCAGAAGAAACAAGGCAAGACTAGTATGCAAGGGGTATGCACAACAAGAAGATATTGACTATGGAGAGACCTTTGCACCCATTTCTAGGCTAGATGGTGTAATAATACTACTTGCTTATGCTGCATACAAAGGATTCAAGGTATACCAGATGGATGTCAAGTTAGCATTCCCAAATGGAATACTTGAAGAAGAGGTATACATGGAGCAACCAGAAGGGTTTGTAGATCTAGACAAGAGAAAACATGGAATGTAGACTTCATAAATCCTTGTATGGACTGAAACAAGCTCATAGAGCTTGGTATGAATGAATTCATTCCTATCTTATAAGTATTGGATTTGTAAGGACTAGTGAAAACAATAATCTTTATTTGAAGGAAGATACTGATGCTAACACTTTGATTGTTGGAATATTTGTTGATGACATCATATTTAGAGGCAATGATATGCTATGAAAATCATTTTCTAATGAGATGAGAAAAGGGTTTGAGATGTCTATGTTTGGAGAGATCAAGTTCTTTCTTGGTCTACAAATCATGCAATAATGTGAAGGTATTTTCATTACACAATCCAAATACATTAAAGTGGTCCTGAAAATATTAAAGATGGAAGATTCCAAACCAGTTGGAACACCGATGGTTACTAGATGTAAGTTGACAAAGGAGGACAAGAAATCAGAGGTAAATCAGACTTTGTACAGATCAATGATTGGAAAAATCATGTATGTTGTACACACTAGACTAGATATTGCACATGTAGTAGGAATTGTTGCTAGATTTTCTGCTAACCCCAGGGAATCACATATGACTACTGTAAAAAGAATTTTAAGATATCTGAAGAATACTGAGGAATATGGCTTATGGTATAGAAGAGAAGGAAAATATGAACTAGAGGAGAATTCTTTGTGGGTGACAGGCTTGTCACATGCATTAGCAAAAATAAAGGATGCATATCTCAATCTACTGCAGAAGCAGTTTATGTCGTTGCTGCTGCAAATTGCTCAAATATTGCATGGATCAAATAGTTACTAGAAGGTATGCATATGAAGATCCTAGAACCAGTAATTATCTATTGTGATAACACTAGTGCAATAAAAATTTCCAAGAATC
>MU227058.1:5427916-5477032 GCA_018584345.1 Thuja plicata
TGGATCAAATAGTTACTAGAAGGTATGCATATGAAGATCCTAGAACCAGTAATTATCTATTGTGATAACACTAGTGCAATAAAAATTTCCAAGAATCCAGTCATGCATGCTAAGACTAAACACATTGCAATCAAGTATCATTATTTAAGAGAACAAGTTCATGCAAAGGAGGTGACACTTGGGTATGTGCAATCCAAAGAACAATTAGCTGATATCTTCACCAATAAAATGCCCAATGATACATTTGAATACTTGAGAAAGAGACTAGGGGTAAAACACTTGTCTACCAGTCAATAAAATGACTAGAAGGCTACATCAGCCTATATATTATCAAAATATCAATAATGTTGATGAAAGCAAAGTGATGAACTTCAAGGCTACATCTATATATAGATACGTATATATCAGCACCGAGAACTAGAGCATATTGATGTATTGCTAATGGATAAGGGAAATTCAAGGAATATATTATGGATGGAAAGAAATGATTGTTTGAAATTAATGTTAGATATTTGTGAGGATATTTGTTTGGAATTTTTGTCAAAGGAAGAGAGATTATCCATATTATCACATCCTTCTGTAAAAGGAGAGAGATTATCCATTATCACATTACTCCAACAGGGAGAGATTATATCCTTAGGGAGAGAAATTGTATGGAAAGATTATACAAAGGGAGAGTTGCTGACAAAAAGAAAAGACATCAAATTGAAAATAACAGTCAAGGGAAAGAAATTGACACAAGAAGAGAACACAACACATTAGAAGAGGAAGAGTTGTAAGAATAAAATCTAAGCTAAAACAAAGCTTACCAATGGTCAGACATTTATCGGTTAACAGAACAAAAGATTGGCAGTTTGATGAATCTCAACTATTGTATTTCATATTGTATTAGAAATAGTATAGTGTGATAATATAGTATGTTTCCATCAATGCCAAAGGGAGAGATTGATGACATGCAACTAATTGAATGTTTTATAATGTTAAGTTGAAAGATAATGTAGGTCATTAAATCAGTTAATGGACTCTATTGTCATTCATGTCAACTTGATTCATATGTACGGTCATGTACATAATGCCAAAGACTTCAGAGAACCAAAGGAACCAAAGTTATGCTTTCAACAATACATAAAAGTTAAATATTCACTAAGTGAAAAACTACAGTGACGTAGTGCACACCGATGGACAAAGCAAAGAAGAACAGTCACAGTGATAACCGACGATTAGAAGCATAGTGTTACCGACGACCAAAGATACAGAGTTTCCTGATGAGTAAAATTCTAATGATGCCCGATGGATGAAGATCTTGAAGCTAACTAGAGTCTCACCAATGGATCACTTAGTTGTCACCGATGACTAACTACAGTGGTGACCGAAGAATCGAGAGTTTAGAAAATGACAAAATATCTAGCTGGAAGAGCTAAAAATAGACTTAACTAGTTGTCTACTATGTTTTATTCGACCATAGATAAGTGATTGATTTAAAGATGATTTTTACAATTGGAAAGAAGATATCTATGAGACAAATTAGGAGATATTCTTTAAATCTAATTGGTTGGATTGTTTTTCATGCCAAGAATCAAGAATCAAGAAACAATGAATATTATGTCTATATAAGAGACAAGCTTAATTCATTTACGAATGGGATTAAGGGGAGTGAATAGAAAGAGGATGCTGAAGAGAAACTGATGCAGAACAACTTCATGTAGTGCTGATCAAACAAGCTGAAGGAAGAGCTAAGGAATTCTGTAGACACCGAAAAACAATGAGCATAACATCATAGAGCAAAAACTATGGAGCACAAGGATTGAATTGATACATTGGTCAGAGAGGTAATGTAATTAAATAGATCTAAAAATATGCAATTTAAAGTTGCAATATGAACAGGTCATAGTGTTTCGGTTTAACCATTAAAGCATCAAGTCTCTTAACTGAACATGACTTAACAGTCTTCTATATATTGAGGTACATCTCAAGGAGTGCCAAAAAAGTTGATTCATGAAAGTAGCATTGGACTTGCCCGATACCTATTGATAGTCTAAGAAGGAGGATGATTCAAGGATGGTAGCAATAGATTCCTGATACTAAGTGACAACCTCTATGTATAAAATACTCTAACAAGGTCACACTTAACAGTGTGTTTGTAACCATTAACAGGGTTGGCTCCTAACAGGGCTCACTTCAGAAGAGTGAAAATTTAGAGTACTAGTCCCTGTGGTTTTTCCCTTAACATAGTTTCCACATGTGTTATGTGTGTGTGATTAATTTCTTTACTATCTTGTATCTTACATAGTTCACTCTGTATTGATTGGTATACTCTGCTTATTTACTGAGTTTTGGTAAATAGTTATGTTGCTTATTGGTAATCAAGAAAGTATAAGGATTGACAGGGAAAACCGATAGACAGTTAATCATTATTACTATTTCATGGCATGCATCATGTAGGGACATAATAATCTAGGATTTATTGATTGGTGGTTAATTTTGAAGGATAAATTTTTGAGGCCACTGATTCACCCCCCTCTTAGTTATTACTAACAAACCCTCATTGAGCATGTGACAGATGTAGAAAATACAAGTATGGTGCATCATATTATGAAGAAAATGAAGCCCTAAGACTCCTTATGGCATCTTTTAAGGGTAAAGTGTTACAATGGTATAGATCTTTGATGCCAAATATCATTTGAACTTGGGATGACCTGGGTGAATTTTCTTATAGTTGTTTCTATGAAAAGAGTGATAGAAATAATTGTAGGCATGTACATCTCAAGGAGTGCCAAAAAGGAGATGCTCGATACTAAGTGACAACCTCTATGTATAAAATCCTCTAACAAGGTTGCACTGAATTGTGTGTTTGTAACCTTTAACAGGGTTGGCTCCTAACAGGGCTCACTTCAGAAGAGTGAAAATTTGGGGTACCGGTCCCAGTGGTTTTTCCCTTAATAGGGTTTCCACATTAAAATTCACATGTTATGTGTGTATGATTCATTTCTTTACTGTCTTGCATCTTACACAGTTAACTTTGGATTGATCGGTATACTCTTCTTATTTACTTAGTTTTGGTAAATAGTTATATTGCTTATCAGTAATCAAGAAAGAATAAGGATTGACAGAGAAAACTGATAGACGGTTAATCATTATTAGTATTTTATGGCATGCATCTTGTAGGGACATAATAATCTGAGATTTATTGATTGGTGGTTAAGTTTGAAGGATAAAGTTTTGAGGCCACTAATTCACCCCCTCCTCTCAGTTATTTCTAACAATTGGTATCAGATCTTGTGTGCTTAGAAAGGAAGGTTTCAAGACCTAAGTCAACATCACAAGATGAATAGACGAGATGTGCCCAAGTTGAACAAAGATAACTTTGCTTCATGGCAAAGCAGGATAAAACTCCACTTATCAAGTATTGGTAACGATGTTACTCAATTCCTAGATACTAAATATGTGTTTCCCACAGGAGTATTAAAAGTAAATCAATTGAGAGAGAAGCATAAGCACAACTACATGGTCATAGAGCTTTCTTTCTCACTCTCTGATGTTGAATTTGAAGATGTCAAAGATTGCAAAACTGCAAAGAAGATGTTGGACAAACTGAAACTTGTACATGGAGGTGATACAAATGTTCTGAGAGCCAAGGAAGAAAGCCTTAGAGGAAAGTTTGATGATCTTAGAATGAAAGGAGAAAACATCACACAGTACAACACAAGAATCAAAGAAGTAGTCAACGCTATACGAGGAGTTGGAGGTACACTTGAAGAGGAGATAGTGGTAAGTAAAATCTTAAGAACCTTACTTCCTGTATATGCTATAAGAGTTTTTTCCATTCAAGAAATGAGAGTAGTAGCAAACAATATAGCTACTCTTGATAGCTTAATTGGTAGACTGATTTCATTTGAGATGAATAACTTTGATAATAGTGTCTTACCAAACTTAGAGTCTGCATTTAAATATTCTATGAGAATAAGCAAATCAAGTCATAGACACACATCTAGGAGATAGTGAAAGTGAAAGTGAAAGTGAAGAAGAATATCTAGATGAAATAGAAGCACTTATGGCTAGAAGAATGCGGAGAGGCAAAGGTTAATACAAAGGCAAGTTACCACTTGTATTCTTTAATTGTAAAGAGATTGGAAACTTTGCTACAAGATGTCCTAATAGAAGAAAAGATGACAGAGTTAATGACAGATCCTTTGAGAAGAAATCTGACAGAGGTGATAACAAAGATGAATTTGCAGAAAAGAATGAGCTAGAAAGCACAAAATAACTAGAAGACTACAACAAGTTTGTATACTGTGAAGAACCTAACACTCTACCCAAGCAATAGTGCTTAATTATAGAGAAATAGAATATTATAGTCGACGGTCACGATACTGATCAAAATAATGCGCAAGGTGATGAAGAACAGAGTGAAGGAAAAAATGATGATCAAGATGATAGACAAAGAGAAAAACTAGTTCTTACCAGATATGTAAGAAGGAACCATCTAGAGATCCAGATCATAGGAGATAAGAAAGGTGGTACAAGAACAAGAAGTAAGTCTCTAAACACAAGTTGTTTAATTTGTGAGTTTCAGCCAAAATTTGTCAATGTGCACTTGATAATGAAGAATGGATAAGTGCTATGAATGATGAGATTAAGCAGATTGAGAAGAAAAAAACATGGTCACTTATGCCAAGACCACATGACAAGAATGTCATCGGTACTAAATGGATATTTAGGAACAAGCTGAATGAGAATGGACAAGTCACAAGAAACAAAGCAAGACTAGTATGCAAGGGGTATGCACAAGAGGAAGGTATTGATTATGGAGAGACCTTTGCACTCATTGCTAGGCTAGAAGGTGTAAGAATACTACTTTCTTATGCTGCATTCAAAGGATTTAAGGTATACCAGATGGATGTCAAGTCAGCATTCCCAAATGGAATACTTGAAGAAGAGGTATACATTGAGCAACCAAAAGGGTTTGTAGATCTAGACAAGAGAAAACATGGGATGTAGACTTCATAAAGCCTTATATGGATTGAAGCAAGCTCCTAGAGCTTGGTATGAATGAATTCATTCGTATCTTATAATTATTGGATTTGTAAGGACTAGTGAAAACAATAATGTTTATTTGAAGGAAGATACTAATGCTAACACTTTGATTGTTGGAATATTTGTTGATGACATCATATTTGGAGGCAATGATATGCTATGAAAATCATTTGCTAATGAGATGAGAAAAGAGTTTGAGATGTCTATGTTTGGAGAGATCAAGTTCTTTCTTGGTCTACAGATCATGAAATAATGTGAAGGTATTTTCATTACACAGTCCAAATACATTAAAGAGGTCCTAAAAATATTCAAGATGGAAGATTCCAAACTAGTTGGAACACCGATGGCTACTAGATGTAAGTTGACAAAGGAGGACAAGAAATCAGAGGTAAATCAGACTTTGTACAGATCAATGATTAGAAAAATCATGTATGTTGTACACACTGGACCAGATATTGCACATGTAGTAGGAATTGTTGCTAGATTTTATGTTAACCCTAGGGAATCACATATGACTACTATAAAAAGAATTTTAAGATATATGAAGAATACTGAGGAATGTGGCTTATGGTATAGAAGAGAAGGAAAATTTGAACTGGAGGAGCATTCTTTGTGGGTGACAGACTTGTCACATGGATTAGCAAAAAGAAAGGATGTATATCTCAATCTACTGTAGAAGTAGAGTATGTCGCTGCTACTGCAAATTGCTCAAATTTTGCCTGGATCAAATAGTTACTGGAAGGTATGCATATGAAGATCCTAGAACCAGTAATTATCTATTGTGATAACACTAGTGCAATAAACATTTCCAAGAATCCAGTCATGCATGCTAAGACTAAACACATTGCAATCAAGTATCATTATTTAAGAGAACAAGTTCATGCAAAGGAGGTGACACTTGAGTATGTGTAATCCAAAGAACAATTAGCTGATATCTTCACCAATAAACTACCCAAGGATACATTTGAATACTTGAGAAAGAGACTAGGGGTAAAACACTTGTCTACCAGTCAGTAAAATGACTAGAAGGCTGCATCAGCCTACATATTATTAGAATATCAATAATGTTGATGAAAGAAAAGAGATGAACTTCAAGGCTACTTCTATATACAGACATGTATATATCAGCACCGAGAACTAGAGCATATTGATGTATTTCTAATGGATAAGGGAAATTCAAGGAATATATTATGGATGGAAAGAAATGATTGTTTGAAATTAATGTTAGATATTTGTGAAGATATTTGTTTGGAATTTATGACAAAGGGAGAGAGATTATCCATATTATCACACCCTTCTATAAAAGGAGAGAGATTATCCATTATCACATTACTCCAACATGGAGAGATTATATCCTTAAGGAGAGAAATTGTATGGAAAGATTATACAAAGGGAGAGTTGCTGACAAAAAGAAAAGACATCAAATTGAAAAGAACAGTCAAGGGAAAGAAATTGACACAAGAAGAGAACACAACACATCAGAAGACGAAGAGCTGTGAGAATCAAATCTAAGCTAAAACAAAGCTTACCAATGGTCAGACATTTATCAATTAATAGAACAAAAGATTGTTAGTTTGATGAATCTCAACTGTTGTATTTCATATTGTATTAGAAATAGTATAGTGTGATAATATAGTATATTTCCATCAATGCCAAAGGGAGAGATTGATGACATGCAACTGATTGAATGTTTGATAATGTTAAGTTGAAAGATAATGTAGGTCATTAAATCAGTTAATGGACTCTATTGTCATTGATGCAACTTGATATCATCTGTACGGTCATGTACATAATGCCAAAGACTTCAAAGAACCAAAGGAACCAAAGTTATGCTTTCAACAATACATAAAAGTCAAGTATTCACTAAGTGAAAAACTACAATGACGTAGTGCACACCGATGGATAGAGCAAAGAAGAACAGTCACAGTGATAACCGACAATCAAAAGCATAGTGTTTCCCGACAAAGAAAACTACAGAATGCCTGATGTGCAAAGTCAGAAGGTTGATCGACGACCAAAGATACAGAGCTACTTGATGAGTAAAATTCTAATGATGCCTAATGGATGGAGATCTTGAAGCTAACTGGAGTCTCACTAATGGATCAGTCATTTGTCACCAATGACTAACTGCAGTGGTGACCGACAGAACTAAGAGTTTAGAAAATGACAAAATATCTAGCTGGAAGAGCTAAAAATAGACTTAACTGGTTGTCTACTTTGTTTTATTCGATCAGAGATAAGTGATTGATTTAAATATGATTTTTATAGTTGGCAAGAAGATATCTACAAGACAAATTAGGAGTTATGCTTTAAATCTATTTAGTTGGATTGTTTTTCATGCCAAGAATCAAGAATCAAGAAACAACGAATATTATGTCTATATAAGAGACAAGCTTAATTCATTTACGAATGGGATTAAGGGGAGTGAATAGAAAGAGGATGCTGAAGAGAAAATGATGAAGAACAACTTCATGTAGTGTTGATCAAACAAGCTAAAGGAAGAGCTAAGGAATTCTGTAAGCACCAAAAAACAATGAGCACAACATCATAGAGAAGAAAGTATGGAGCACAAGGATTGAATTGATACATTGGTCAGAGAGGTAATGTACTTAAATAGATCTAAAAGTCTACAATTCAAAGTTGTAATATGAATAGGTCATAGTGTTTCGGTTTAACCATTAAAGCATCAAGTCTCTTAACTGAACATGACTTAACAGTCTTCTATATATTGAGGTACATCTCAAGGTGTGCCAAAAAAGTTGATTCATGAAAGTAGCATTGGACTTGCCTGATACCTATTGACAGTCTAAGAAGGAGGATGATTCAAGGATGGTAGCAATAGATGCCTGATACTAAGTGACAACCTCTATGTATAAAATCCTCTAACAAGGTCACACTTAACAGTGTGTTTGTAACCATTAATAGGGTTGGCTCCTAATAGGGCTCACTTCAGAAGAGTGAAAATTTGGAGTACTGGTCCCAGTGGTTTTTCCCTTAACATGGTTTCCACATGTGTTATGTGTGTGTGATTAATTTCTTTACTATCTTGTATCTTACATAGTTCACTCTGGATTGATCGGTATACTCTGCTTATTTGCTGAGTTTCAGTAAATAGTTATACTACTTATCGGTAATCAGGAAAGTATAAGGATTGACAGAGAAAACTGACAGATAGTTAATCATTACTAGTATTTCATGGCATGCATCTTGTAGGGACATAATAATCTAGGATTTATTGATTGGTGGTTAATTTTGAAGGATAAATTTTTGAGGCCACTGATTCACCCCCTCTCAGTTATTACTAAAAGACCCTCATTGAGCATGTGACAGATGTAGAAATTACAAGTATGGTGCATCATATTACGAAGAAAAATGAAGCCCTGAGACTCCTCATTGCATCTTTTAAGGGTAAAGTGTTACAATGGTATAGATCTTTGATGCCAAATATCATTTGAACTTGGGATGATCTAGGTAAATTTTTTTATAGTTGTTTCTATGAAAAGAGTGATCATTCATCTTTTCTTCAACAATTGGTCAACATTCATTCATCTTGATCATGTTATTTTTCTTGGATTTTGAATGAAGATAAAATTATTTTCACTAATAAATCATCAACCTCCAAGATTCCTTAGGTGAAATCAGATTATAACACTTAGTCAAAGAGGAGATTCAATAGAGATTTGATTCCCCCAGTACAACCAAAAAATATAGTTCAAATTTCATGATTGAGTTTTGAAGCCAATAAGCCTTCCCCTTCATAACCCCTCATACAACTGGCTCAAAAAATGAGGGAGTCCATACGATACAAGATAAAAGATACCAAGGTTCCCTTAGTGCCAACTATGAACATTATGGAACAATTAAAGAAAGCTCTGGAAAACATATCCATTTGGGATATAGTTGCAATTCCCGAACATAAGTAGCTACTAAAGGAAGCTCTCAAGAATTGGGATAAGAAAGCCAGAGCTGAGGTTGTGGCTGAACAAGCACAAATCAAAGGGAAAGTGTCTACTATGGAGCAATAAATTTATCAAAAACAACAACCTACTATTTTTTTTAATATCGGGGACAGTGTAAAAGGAGGGGTAGGTAAATCCAAACCCATTCATTCTTTTTGAACCTAATAGTAGGGATAAATGGTACATAATTCAATGATTGATTCTGGAACTAGTAGTACTTTTATGCCCAATAAAATAGTAGAAGCTCTTCATATATACTATGATCCTTCTAGTTAAGGAATCATGCAACTTGATGGAAAATGGTCCAATCCATAGGAATAATAAAGGAGCTCCTCTTAACTTTGTTTTCTTTCCCGAATATCACAGTCTGGTAAGAGATTGTAGTCATTGATATTCCCCCTATTTTTGGTATTTTATTATCACAAAATTTCACTAATAAAATAGGAGGTTAAATGTCTCTTGACTGGTCTCATCTTATCCTAAGAGCCAATCATGAAGCTAAGTTGAAAGTATTGTCAAAACCAATACATAGGACCCATGTGGATGATGAACCTGTGCTCAAGTTTGAACCCACTCACACCTCTATTTCCAAGGATGAGATGTATGATATTGATATGGTATATTATGAAGATGTGACTAGATAAAGGATCAAAGAAGAAGAAGTCCTTCTCAATTATTTCATTGAGAATGACCCATTTGGGAACTATCATTTCACCATCCTGGGAACTTATATGATTTTTTATGAGGTTTTCTCTATCGTTAGGGTCACTAATGAGAAAAAAAATACAAAAATAGACATTAGTTAGCAAAAATCACAAATATGGACAATATATTTTTGATGGAGTAAGATGTCAGACTAGTTTAGGCATTGGTGTCCATATAATTTCTCCTTTGGGAGAAGAACTAAAAAGAGCTTTTTTATTTTAATTCAGTTCTATAAATAATGAAGTAGAGTATGAGGGACTAGTGAGAGGATTGGATTTAGCTAAAAGGATGGGAATCAAACAACTCAGAGTGTTTGGTGATTCCAAGTTGGTGGTAAGACAAGTCTGTAATACTTTTGCATCCAAGAATCCCCACATGAAATCCTATTATCATAGGGTACGAGATCTGATTGGAATTTTTTATGCTTCTAATATTCAGGTGGTTCCAAGAAAACAAAATAAAGAAGTAGATTAGTTAGCTAAAATTGGCTCTCAGTTCAAACTTCTGAAGGATTCCTTGTTGAATGAACATTCAGCCTAAGTAATTGTTAGGCCAGCCATACCTAATAATGACAAAAAATAGAAATTATTTGAACATGATGAGCATAATTCCCTGTCCATTCAACATGCTAGAGAGTTTTCTGAAAAATTATTTCCCAATATCAAGGGAGCATATGAAAATCAAATAATCTAGTTAAAGGGAAATAAGTTACCACAAGGCACAAATAAAATTTTGCTCAATTTTTGACGAGCATAGGTCAATTTTTCATGTGTCCAAGGTAGCTCAATTGACCAAAGTCATCGTGGAAGTTTTTTTGTCCAAATTTTCCAAGACTAGCCGAGTCGTCGTAACACCGACGACATAAAGGTTAGAAAAAATGGGTGTAGGGAGATGTGTACATGTGCCTTTCACCCTAAGACCCTTTTCACAATGAGTCACTTGTACGACGATATTCTGATGCAAGGTCATCGAAGGAGAGACAACAATCCATCGATTCATTAGTCATTTGTATAAGTTTCTCGTCGATCATAAATGTAACAAAGGTCAAAAAACTGACAATATGTTTTTAATATATATATATATATATATATTTCACCCTAGCATGTAAATCTTCAAATTTGAATGTTTGTTGTCGAGATTCTCTTTGTTTCAAGAATAGTTTAATATTATCTACTTAATAGGGCCAACCACGTGAAGGTGGAAGCTCATCTCGCCCCTCCTAGGAGCCTCTTATGACCCTTTATGATACTTTAAGATCTCTAAGATGTATTCTTAGGGATCATAAAGGGTCATAAAGGGTCATAAGGGATCCTGGGACACAACAACTGATAAACAAAAATGTAGGCATCATGGTCACAATTGTTTGGAGACACAAAATAATTCAGTGGTATACCTAGATGATGCAACACAACCACTACTCCTCTAGTTCTAAGTTGGCACTGCACGATCCAAATACGATAGATAAGGAATAAATTTAAAGAGCGGAGGAGGAGGTCCATAACGAGTGAAAAAATATAGGGATCTCCCTATATTATTTTGGTCATTATGGCCCTCCTCCTTTGCTCTCTAAATTTATTCCTTGTCTATGGTTTTTGGATCGTGTAGTGCCAACTTAGAACTGGAGGAGCAGTGGTTGCGTTGCATTGTCTGGGTATACCACTGAATTATGTTGTGTCTCCAAACAATTGTGACCATGATATCTACATTTATATTTCTCAGCTGTTGTGATATCTACATTTATATTTCCTAGCTGTCATGTTTATGTGCATGTTCGTTATGTGTTAGGCTTCTCTCCCTCGCATTCAAAATAATATTTTCCCACTCTGAATCAAGAATGCACGTGCAACTGCGTAGAATATGCATGTATAACATGTTTTTCTAGATAGAGATGGTTTTACATGATAAATGCATCTATTTTATTATGGTTACCACCTAATATCAACAAATAAATTACAAAAATATAAACTTAATTTAGTCAAATTAGCTGGCTTCAAATACAACCAATGTTCATTTGTATTTCTCTCTTCCTATCTTTGGGCATCCAATGCTCGAATTCATGCTTGAAGGATGTTCACCAAAGGGGGTTCCAGATAAGAGAACTCCCTTTCACTTAATAATTATGAAGCCAGCAATGGTATACTAATTGGTTAGGATTGTAAGTTTCCATTAATGGCTTCAAATTACCAAGCAAAAGGTGTTTTCTAGTACAAAAGACTTAACAGCCTCCAAAGCCTTTTGCTTGAATGCATTATACCTCTTTTTATTAGTGAATTACAAGTATTTCATCAATTATAAACTATAAATCAAAAAACAAAATTTACAAGAACAAAACATAGATTTTCTTTACCTGATTGTGCTACATCATCCACAATAACTGTAATGGGGTTTGAAAACCCATTTATTTACAAAATCCTTGAAATGTTCCTATAACTATCATAAGCAATAATTTGAATATAATGAATTGTTTATAGTAGAGAAACAAAATTGTAAAAAGTGTACTTATGATATGTACACATTCATTAAATGCCATAACACATGAGTGCTGAAAAAATTCTACTGTATGAAGTATTATAACTTTTGAAAAATAAATGGGAGAGTTGTATGTAATTCCCAAAATTCATAACACTAGATTGGACACTAAACAAAATATTTATACTACTCTAAACATATCTAATTTGCAATATTTTTTTTCTTTCTAAACAATGACATACTACATTAATACATAGTGTCAATGTATTTGTTATATCATTTAACTGGAATCTAAAATGATAATAAATCTACTTAGAACAATAAATCTTATTACAATGTTCAAATAACCAACATGACTTGCAACTGCATGCTTGAATTTCTCTTTCTTTCCTATGTATCATATTCTCCTTGCCTCTCTATTTCCTGCACCTGTATATATGGCTACATAACTAGATGCATGATATAAAATTCATAGTTTATTACATACAAGATCATAAGATAAGCTACATCAATAACTTAGCTAAATCAATCGTAAGGGGTGGCAAGATTAAGGAAGAACTCAAAAGTACAAGACCTAATGCCTCAGGGGCTCATCATAGATGGCCTTGCCTACATAACTTGTAAAGACATCATAGTTTAGGTTTAACTTTAAAACTAGTATTTTAAAGAATGGTAGAAGTGGTATCAATCCTCTTTATCCAAAGGGTATCAATGACATTTCTCTCTAAATATTTACATAAGTCACTTGAGTCACATGATACATATGCTAAAGATTGCATAGTAGACAATAAAAAATTAGAGCTACATACAACTAAATACAACATGACATGGTAGTAATGAATAATCCACCCTTGAAGAGAGAGATATGGTACTTTTTCAATGTAGAAAGTGGAAGTTGTTATTGGTCAATCTAGATCAATTGGGTCCACTACAACGTCATGAGATTGAGTTTCTGTTAAGGCAATGATAAGGAACACACAGGTGTCTATGGTAGGATAGAGCATCTATGATCCCTTGAAAATTATTTTCTAGTAGTAATGGTAGGATGTCATATTTATGTTTTGAAGCTTCTTTATCCAAAGGGTATCGATGTCATTTCTCTCTTCACTGAAATTGAGGGTGCAGAAGATGCTTTGCATCATTTGGGTATACCACTCAATTTCTATACCCAATGGATGTAAAACAACCTTCTGCACCCCTTATTCGATTGAAGATAAAGGACATTGATCCCATTTTGATAAAGAGTCTTCAAGCAAGATAGATGGTATATATCCTAGCATTTCTACTTGAAAAGCATTCCCAAGGGAGAAAGAGATCACAAACTCAACAACTAGTCAGTAACAATAATGAAAATAATGAATAAGTATGCCAACATAATGAATAAGTGGGAAAAATACATTGATCCAATAACATAAAATACATTACAAATGCCAAGCTCAAGGTCTCAATGAAATAAATAGTGTATAAAACAATATATGGTGCACAACAACAACAACCATACAATGACAACAATAACATTGCATGATGCCCGAGCTAAAATTCAAAAAACTAAGTCTATTAATGTATGATGTAATAGTAGAAACCTCATTGATCATTACCTTTGACTCCTCCATCATTATAGAAGAGATATCTACCTACAACTATATTTCATAAGGCATTGAAAACTAGTTTCTTAAAGAGATGCAAACTATGTAAAATATTGGTAAGGGGTGGCAAGATCAAGAAAGAAATCAAAAGTACAAGACCTAAGGGCCAGACCTAATGCCTCGGGGGCTCATCATAGATGGTCTTTCCTACGTAACTCGCAGAGACATCGTAGTTCATGATTAACTTTAAAACTAGTCTTTTAAAGGATGGTAGAAATTTTAAACCCAACGGTTCGTAACTACGATAGAGAACCAATTCTTGTAAGATATTAAGGTTGTAATATCCATGATCCCAAACCTACAAGATTTATAATTTCTTGAGAGGAGATACATATTACATAATTCTATGACCGTGAGTAAAGTTCCACACTGACATTTAGATATTCCTTAAAAATCTCAGTGGACACACTTACATTATTAACCAATATTATATAAGTCATTAACTAGCTATCTAAGTTAAAAATGTTCTAACTTTTTTGATTTTTTTTTAATAAGGTTAATTATTTATTTGATTTAATTTTATATAGAAAATAATAACGAAGTCATAAACAAAAAAAATTTCATGAGTTTATCAAAATATGTCTAACATATCTGCATGAAATTCTAAAAAAGTTTCACTATCTACAATAGCCCTCTGAAAATCACATTTATGCATATGGTCCCAACAAAGTACTGTACAAACTACACAAAGAAGGCATCACAGAAACATGATTTCTTCTTTTTCCATTGAAGCAATATCGGCGGCACTAGCTGCCTCTCGAGCCTTGCACAAGTTGCACTCATTTCCTACATCAGGTATAGACATAGATGGGGTAGATGTAAATGTGGTTTCATCAACCCACCAAAAGTATTGACATCCACTATTTCCCTGCAATACCAAATCTACATCAGTTCTTCCTAAAATGATTACTTGTCACATTACTTTTAAACATACAACATAATTCCATATCTAGACCTTTTTCCTATTTGGAAAACCCAAAAATTGATGCCCAAGATTACTTGTTGTGGGTGATGTCTTCAACACACAAGTCCCAACACCACATTGACACATAGGCACATTGACCAAAGCCATCGACGCTATATCGATAAATATTGCACTATCATTCCAACATATCATTTTGTTTAGTTGATTATTTTTTTCATTCATACTAATTATAATTTGAATAAAAGCATCATACTAATCATGTAGAAAACATCTCAAATTAAATTGCAAAATGACTATTGTCAATCACAGTACAAAATGAGAATGCTTTGTATTTGATGATATAATGAATCTGAACAACATGTAAATGCAACGTCCTAACTACACTTGATGGAAACCATATGCATAGTTGTGATTGGGAATTTTAGTCCTTACCACATATTGAAATGCATGTAAAGGCATCTATAGTTGGGGTCTTGTCAAATTGTGATATTGTTATCAAGATTCAAGTGTATAGTTTGACATTCACAAATTGCCTTGTGTTAGCTACAGTTAACAAACTAATCTCACAAAAATTGTTGATGTTTCGACAATTCCTCTCATTACTTCTTCTCTTCTTGAAACAATTGGGACTACCTGGGAAAGATGAGTAGGATCTACTATACCCTTTTCCATGTTCACTACTTGCGTGGCTAATTTCTTCTTTGCTATCTCCATTCCTCATCATGCTTCGTCCTTTTTATATTGATGGTCGAAATATTTATATTTAGAGTCTACTCACTTTCTCGGGTACTCCCAATTGTATGAATTGGATTTGAACCATGTGTCACCTACACTCTTGAGAGTCATTTTCAACACATCAATGATTTTTTTGACATGATAAGAAATTTGTGCATGTCAAATTCA
Source organism: Thuja plicata (assembly GCA_018584345.1). NCBI lineage: Eukaryota > Viridiplantae > Streptophyta > Pinopsida > Cupressales > Cupressaceae > Thuja > Thuja plicata. The sequence goes on from MU227058.1 coordinate 5,443,558, forward strand.
TGGATGAAACATGGGTAAATGAGTTTGACTCAAAAATCTATACACTTGAATCCAGATAGCAATATCACAGGATAATGAAAAGTTTTGATGAAATTTTAACGGGAGATGTAGTCGGGTATAAAAAAGAATGGTCCATGAAGAACCAAAGAATGACATCAAGCATTCCAAATGCATAGATGTAAACAATGCTAGTATTAAATAGTGAGCTCATAAACAATGCATGATGCCCTAGCTTGCAGCCTGCGATCCATCAAGATATTTCCTCATGAAATGATGAAATGATCATCAATAGGGAGTACCACATAGTGAATATCAATAGCAAAACAAATAAAGAGATACACACACACACATATATATACATACATATATATACATATACATATATACATACATATACATATATATATATATACATATATACATAGATATACATATATATATATATACATATATACATACATATACATATACATATATATATATACACATATATATACATATATAGATATATATACATATACATATATATACTATATATATACATACATATACATATACATATATACACATATATATACATACATATATACATATACATATATACATACATATACATATACATATATACATATACACATATACACATATATATATATATACATGCATATACATATACATATATACATACATATATTATTAGATTATTTTTGTGACATTAGTTTGTTAAATGTAGCTGACATGATAAGCAATTTGTGCATGTCAAATTTTTGGATGAAACATGTGTAGAATGGAGGCTTCAGACTAGATATGTATGCAAACTGTGGAACCATACACCAGGTGGTCAAAATGTTTTGTCAAAATGCTTTGAAGAAATGTGACCTCGTGGAAGTCATGATTGCAGACCTGATATACACAAACAAATTTGGTAAAAGGTTAGAGAATTTAAACTAATGCAATTGGTAGATCTAAAACCATTGCTAGCATTCTCTTTGGGACACACCAAGGCTTTGGAAAAGATGTGTGAATCCATGAAGACACATATGCAGGTCATGACGGTGCAGGCAATGCACGTTCATTGTTTAACAAAATGCCTCAAAGAAAAATGGTCTCATTGAAGTCACGTGGAACGCATTTGACAGGATACTTCAAAAGGGCTGCTAACATCCACTCCATGTGTGTCAACTGTGAGCTTTGGAATGGGTTGTAGACTTCCATCAAAGGATAGATAATGCTCTGTTAAATATGTTTGTTAAATGTGGAAGCCAAGACACTGATGACATTAAGTTTTTCCATTAGTATACTTAAGTGAAAAACATGATAAAGGTCATCGGTATAGGCATAACCGACGGACAACACACTGCATAACTAACAAGATGACAATGCTTGACATGAAAATGCTAAGTATAGAATTGCCCGAAGAACACTGACAAGTGTTGAAATGATGACAAAGAATAAAGGACATCACCGATGATACAATTTTGCGAACATCGCCAACAGAGAAGAAAAGGCAAGGAACCCGACGAACAGTTCAAAATAGGGACACTAACGGAGTAGAAGACTGACAGAGAAAAGAATGAAAGAAAAGTGACAGATTGACAGAGCAGCCTGACCATCAGAACCGACAGTCAGCTACAGAACCCGCAAAAAGTGGATCTGAATTTTCACATCAGATAAAACATTGTAATTCTATTTATAGAGTTTTAATTTGTTTTAAAACATTACTTGAGGGTCAAGAAAGTATATTGTAAATGTTTTAAAGCATCCTAATGGATCTAAAACATAACTAACTAAAGATCAAGGTCAAGTTGTAAACCTTGGATCTAGAGTTAATATGAAAAGTGTGAATCAAGAATGGACCTAGAAACTAGTATATATAGATGTTCACTCATTTGTAATAGGTAATGAGCTGATAAATGATTGTAGCCATGAAGAGCATCTAAGTAGCAGAAGTGAATTGATGCAAATTTTAGAAACAGATCATATCAGTTCTCAAGAACACAGACAAGGCTACCGACGAGTAGAGACAAGGTATCATTCAATCACTCAAGGTGATTACATACACATTGTAAGCTTTATAGGATCTATTATTAGCAATTAGAGATTGCATATACTATCAGATCAACATTTATAATGTAGTTTCATTCTAACAAGTGCATCACATCAGAAATCCTTTAGCAGAAGGTGGACTTAACAGTTCTTGATAGATCTCTTAATAGAGTGCACACCTAACGGTGTTGCTAAAGCTTCAAATGAAGTAGATCCTAATAGGTCTCCACTCTAATACTCCTAACAGGGTAGATCATCAGAAGTGATAAAATTGTAAGCCTTAACTCGCTCCCTTCTTATCTGCAGATAGTGAAGTTTTGTGGGTGACATCCCCACCGCAGTTTTTACTTCCTAACAGGAGTTTTCTGTGATATCATATCTTGTGTTATGTGTTATTTATTTTCATGAATGTTTACACATGTAAAGAACTTATTTTATGATTTCATATGCATAAATAAAGATGGACAGATAGATAGGTTAATATACAAATGTAATGACACAAAGGTTAATGGGCCAGCCACATAAAAATTTTTAGAGGTACTAATTCACCCCTCCCCTCTCAGTACATCATTCTAGTAATTCCAACAATTGGCATTTGAACTAAGTCTCTTTAATGAAAAGATTAAAGAATTAAGAGAAAATATCAAGACAATGGAAAAGTAAAGACTGGACAAAACTATTGAGAATGAGCAGTTATAAATTCAGATTTACTATGAGCAGTACAAAGATGCAAGAGTAAGGATGAGAAAGTTGCTTGATGAAAGAAAGATTATGGAAAATAGGATTAATGAAAAATATTATCAAGAAGAGGAGATGCTAGATTACCTCAACTCAGCTGAATCAACAACAAGAAAAGCATTAGACACATCAGTAGAAGAAGTCACAAGTCTACAAGAGGTCAATCTACATCTGACAGAGAAAATCAAGATGCTGCAAATGAGTCAAGAGACTCAGATGCTAAAAATGATTGATGTCATGAATGATTCAAGAAAATCTGAATCAGAGAGAACATTGGCTATTAATGATAGGAGGAAAATTATAGAGAAGCTACAAGAAAAGGAATCAGAGATTCAAAGAATTACTGATCATCACCATGAGATTACCAATCAGATTATTCATATGAGTCAAGAAGCAAACAGATTAAATATTGAACTCATTGAAAGAATACAGATCATCAGTAAGCTAAGAGAAGAAAATGAAAAGATAAAGCATGAAGTCAGAATTTATAATCAGCACAATGAATTAATAAAGAAAGCTTAAGATAGTAATAGAAGAATGGATGATTTTCTTGACGGACAAAGAAGAGTCAACAACTAAACAGGTATAGGGTACATTAACAATGGAGAATCATCTAATCAATCACATCAAAGGAATGTTTATGCAACTCCAAGAACCAAGAAGCTGTCATACAAACACTGTGGAAAACCAGGGCACACCTCAAACATTTGCAGAAAAAAATGAAAGGTATTCCTCAATCACAATCTATTTTCATTGGTAATTGTTATAAATGTCACAAGAAGGACACAAGGCATTTGAATGTAGATTCTTTTTCTTGTAGCTTCTCTATAATTTTTTTCCTATCATCAATAGCCAATGTTCTCTCTGATTCATCTTTTCTTGAATCATTCATGACATCAATCATTTTTAGCATCTAAGTCTCTTGACTGATTTGCACCATCTTGATTTTCTCTGTCAGATGTAGATTGACCTCTTGTAGACTTGTGACTTCTTCTACTAATGTGTGTGATGCTTTTCTTTTTGTTGATTCAGCTAAGTTGAAGTAATATGGGATCTCTTCTTCTTGATAATCTTTTTTTCTTTCATCGAGCAACTTTCTCATGCTTACTCTCACCTCTTTGTACTGCTCATAGTAAATATGAATTTGTAACTGCTCATTCTCAATAGGCTTGTCCAGTCTGTACTTTTCCATTGTCATGATCTTTTCTCTTAATTCTTTAATCTTTTCAAGAAAGAGACTTATCTCTGATACCAATTGTTGGAATTACGCGAATGATGTACTGAGAGGGGAGGGGTGAATCAATACCTCTAAAACTTTTTATGTGACTGGCCCATTAACCTTTGTGTCTAACAAATCTAAAGAAGGAAACCTACATGGACAAGTACTGTCCTACCTGAAAAATGAATGGACATACACATCAGGAGTGCTGGAAAAAGAATAAGAAAGCATGGACACCAAAAGAACCTGATAATGGCTATAAACTAATACGAATCGATAACTCATATGTTTGGGACTATAACACATGGGTAAACTACACAACATGTGGAAGGTATGGTCATATTTCTGCCAAATATATGATAAAATGGACTAGAAGACCAAGAGGATGGACAAATATAGGTATGGCATGTTTATATTTTCATAAGGTTGGACATGTGGTAAAATATTGCAAAGATCGACTGACAAACACAAGCACTTATCCCAATGGAAACACCATTGATGACATCAAGAAGATGAGAAACAAGATGTCGAGAAAAGCTACAAATAATGAAGGTGCTGGAACAAGCAATGTAAATGATGACACCCCATCCAATGGATCTGGTGGCATCACCATTCCCAACTAAGTTGCACAAGTAAGTATGGAACTGCATTATGACAAGTTATATTATGCATAAGTTCCATTACGCATTGATCATATTGACAAAATTAGCATTATTGAAGATGCACTATATTTTTACTAGTAATTGTTGAGCATTGTTTTAACACAAGCCAACTTGCTAGGATCTCGAGATTCAATTTCCTCTCTTGAAAGAATAACTGAGTTATTCTTAAGGTTCTCCAGGGTCAGGTCACAACCTGATTGGTTACTCAATTGAAGATAAATGTGATTTTTCATGAGGAGGACTTTGCTGGTATGTTCAAGGAAACAAACTACAAAATAATGTTATTTTCTTTTTGGTATTTTCCATTTTAATGAGTATGAGTATGGTAAATAACATGCAACTTTGTATTTTTTGAGGTAGCAATTTTCAGAATTTCAAGACAGAATTTAAAGAGATGAGGGTAACAAGAAATGCAAGGAATTGTAAAGAAAAGTAAAATCCTAAGGACATAAACTATTATAAACCCTTCCTTGTGAATTGAATGCTAGAGGAATTTGGAACAACCCACGAAGCATGAATTAGACCATGTCACAATTCACTACTCCATAGATGCAAGCATTTGGAGAAAAGATATGTTTTACTCGTACGAGATATTCAAAATCTATCAAATCACAAAGCCACCAAGACGTGCGCACCCGCGAGATGGATTTATAATTAAGCCCAAAGATAGCATCCTCCACACATTCATAATAGCAAGGTAGATATACAAAAGCAAACTCCAACTTAAGGCAGCACGAATTTGAAACACAATAATACAAAGAGCTCTCTGAAAATAAAGAATAATGCATGCATACATTCAATAAATTTGCATAGATAGCAGTAATTCACACACCATGAATGGAGTACCCAATGTAGATCTCTATTATATTAAGAAGTCAGCCCTTTACATTGCTTTTTGATTACAATATATAGAGTTTTCATCTACAACTCTGATTTTTGAAGTTAGGGCATCAGAGAGTCTAAACTAAAGAATAAAAGATAAAACTAGAACTTTGCTAAAGGGAAACTACTGCTAACTGATACTATGTAAATTGCATGGATTCTTCAACCCATTTACAATCCCTTTTCTCATGCAAAAAAGGGAAAAATTTTCCAAGAAGAGAAAGAAGAAAGGAGGTAAGCTTCTTCTGTGAACTTGCAGTCTTCTTAATTCTTTTGGTTCTTCTTGGATTCTTCATATGGGGTTGTCTTTGGCGGTGGGAACTGATAGGAAACATTTATTCCTTCTAGAATGAACTCAATTTTTCCATTAATCTGATCTGGTGTTTGAAAAAGTGACCTCGCTGGAAACCCCCAGTTTTTTGGACCCCGACCTGTATCGCGAAACTTTAATGCCTTTAAAATTTCCCAAGTGCTTCTCAAAATCTTCAAACTCAGAGGTCCCAAAACTTTGGACTTGTCATGGACCGAAAGGTCAAAAAAAATTGAAGAGGCCAAAAGGCCGACATCTTTGAAGGCTGAAAGGCCAAAAAATATACTCCTTGCTTTTGGGGCTAAAAGGCCGAAATATCATAAGCCGAAAGGCCAAAAACTCTACCTTAGTAGAAATTTAGCCAAATGTAAAAATCTTGCCCTGTCAACCTAGTAATTGGACCTTGGAGCTTTATCCAAGAAAGACCTCTAGGTGAGCTTCCCAGAGCCTCTACAGTATCTCCTAAACTTCTTCAAAATTGATCTCTTTCCTTCTTATCTTAGTGACCCTTCGTTCTTGCTTCTTTCTGAAGATAGTTAATTTAGAAGTGAAGAACATGATCTCTTCTTCATGCTATGACATTCTTTGCATTTCCTCTTTCAAGTAAAATAGTTGTTGCAAGGCTTCCTTGGTATTCACTCTGGCCAAAACATTTTTGAACTGTTGGAACACCTCTTTGGAAGGACGTAGAGCCTGTTTGTTTTCATCTCGATAGATGTTGAGGCCGACCCCTGTGTAGAAAGTATCTATATCTTTGATCCATTTTATTACCTCCTCTTGCTTGTCAGCTATAAGGGCCTGGTGTTTCTTGTAGACCCTAATTATTTTGGTCATTTATTCAGTCCATGCCTTAAATTTATCCAATTCTTTGCCTTCATAGACTTTTACAAAAATTTGGAAGCATTTCTTTTGGATTATCTCCAAATCCTGGAGGGCTGCTTGCCACTTAATTACCTCTGAATCTATACCCCCATCATTTTCCACTAGGTCAATGAGTGAATTAACTTCAACTAATATGGTATGGTATAGCCTAAATACCAATGGAATCGCCTTCTCTCTAAATTGTTCAAAGTCATTTCTCCAATCGGCGCTTGCCTGGATGAAAGAGGGAGTCAACCCTGTCGACAAATCTGGTGTAGCCCTTTTATCAAGCATGGCTTGTAATGAAGCCTCTGAACAATTTGGGTCAATAGGACCCACCATCTTTTGAATGTACCCCTTTAGAGCTTCATTTTGATATGTCAGGGATTTTATGGTCTCTTCATCCTTGTTCATGAACCCTAGAGCATGCTTCAGCCCTAAAGCTGCTAGTGTCTTGCTCCTTTCTCTGGTAGGTTTGCCCAAATCCACCACCCTAAATGTATAGCCTTCTAACGAGCCTGTAATCTCAGAAGTTCTCAGGGGTGGGATAGCTATCTGGGCTTTCCAATGACCCCCAGTGTCCTAAGTCATATATGACATGGTCCTTGCAGGTACATTAATTTTTTCCTAGTGGAAGGCTTGCCTAACAGAGGTCATAATTGTATCCTCTCCATCCAATTCATTGGTTTAATTTATCTTCCTAGGTTGTATCTCCTTGGTAAACCAAGTAGGCTTTCTGGATGCAGTTACAGGTCCATATGGTGCAACCTGGAGGATTGATGTTAGGCATTATACTTTCGGCGTTATTTCTCTCTCTGATTCCTTCTCTTGCCCTCTTTCATGTTTGCTCCCTCCTTCCTTCATTCTTTATTCTTCTGTATCCACATCCATTTCCCCTTCTTCCTTCTCCCCCTTGACCTCACCTCATTCATTTACCACATTTCCCCTTTCTTTGTCTGGGGCCTCTTCGGAAGAAGTGTCAATTGATACCTTTGACCTAAGACCGGTCATGGCCTCCAGCATGGTCTGGAAAGGGATGTATCTTTAGTACTCATTGCTTCTTTGGAAACTTGGGTGGCACATGTTGAAGGGATTGATGTTGGTCGAGTAGGTTTTGATATGGCTGGAGTGGGAGATGGGAGATTGGTAGTAGAGTAGGACGAATTTGGAATAGGAATAGGTGTTGGGGTTGGAATTAATGGTGGTGGAGTAGGAATTGGAGGTGGTAGAGAAGATGGTGGAGTAGGGACATGAGATGGTGGAGTGGAAATTGGTATGTTCCCTACTATATGATCTATAGTAGCGACTCGGGCTATCCCACTATCCTGAACCTCAGGATTTTGAGTGGAACTAGAGCTCACTCGTGTAGCAAGGACATTCACTAAAGGGTTAGTGAATTGGACTTGTGGTTGAGTGAGGATTACTTGGGGCTGAATAAGCGATGGAGCTCTAGTGTCTATATCTTGGCTGTGATCTGAAAAGCCTTCAATTCCTTCAAAATCAGAAAGCATAAACTCATCCAATCCTAAGGCATCTAAAGGATTATCCTGTTCTTTGGGATCTTCTTTATGTTTCTTGGTAGTTTCCCTTTCTCTCCTTTTTTTGTAATCTCATCCTTTGAACTAGGGGCTCATCTTCTTTTGCTTCCTCAGACCTTTCTTGTACCATTTCCAACCATAGAGATTCAGAGCTCTTCTTCATCTTATATGTTTTCTTCTCAGCGGTGGGGGCAAATTGGCTAGAGGTAGATGGGCCTTCACCGGATTTGGGTTGTGAAGACCTTGCTGGTGGGTCAATCTGGCCTGTCATTCTAGTTTTCTTGGGCCTAGGATTAGAGCCATATTCAACAGGTCATTCATGACCATACACGGTTCTTGGCTTTTGAGGGGGAGCTTTTTTGTACTTAGGAGCTGTTGACTTCTCCCCTCACTATTTTTCTACTTTCCTTGAGGGTTGCATCAATGTTTTTACCAAGATTGGACTCATTTTCTATGGCTTCTTGATCCAGTTTATGGTAGTCTTTATCACATGCGTCGCCCGGAATTCCATATCATCATTTTCATCCTTGTCCACCTCTATGTTCATGATTGGCCGGTCATATACCTTATCTTTTTTGTAAATGTCCTCTAAGACCTCATCTGAATCACATTCCCAAACCTTTGAGGAAATAGGAACCTTTAATACCTCTTTTTCCAGAGTGAGGTTCATTCTGCAATAATCTTAGATCCTGACCTCATGATCATTTATGTAGTTTATCAAGTGATCCTCCAAGTGTGGCTCATGTATGTAGAATTAGCCAATAATGTGGCTGTAAGTACCTATGGGATCAAAATAGGCTCACACTATTTTATAGAAATATAAGGGACTATCATCCCATTCAAAATCCAAGGATTTATAAACTTTCATGTCTTGCAGTGTGTATGGTCCCAAAGAAATAGGAAAGTCCCAATAGTGCTTCTTTTTATGCTTTATATGTTCATATGCATCTGCGAGATGTCTGGCCATCTACAGTATAATTATCCAATCGGATGGGTACCTGGGTAGCTTCTTTGGTTGAAAGGTTGACCCGGCTATCCTAATGTATGTGAATTTCCTAAACTAGATAAAATAGGCCCCAATGGCCCTTACCTTAGCAGTAGCTTCTTCTGACATTCTTTTAGCAAAGTCACCTTCAATAGATCAGATGACTGTGAATATGAATGCATCGTTGACTATTCTGTAATTAGGGGAATCCTCTGGCATGTTCGCTCCTTTTACCAACTGGGGGTATACAAGGTGGGGCCATGCATTTGGATCATTCAGACTTCTCCTCTTTGTGAGGCCAAGATAATCTGCATGTGCAGCTAGTAGATACACAACCTAAGTGCTCATGTAAAACTTGGGATTATGCCTTACTGCTATCAATTGTTCATCCAGATTGTCACTAATAATAGTGCCCCAGTCAAATCTTACCTTTTGTTCTTGTATCCTTTCTATCAACAGGATCATCTAGTGTTCGAGTTGAGTGGATTGAGGTAACCCATACACCCAGCTTATCAGTGTTATAGCTGCCTGGATGTCATCCTTCATATAACCTCTTTAGAGGTCTATCTTGTCCAATTTGTTCTTAGGAAGTGACTGCTTGAGGTAGTATTTATTCATTATATCGTGAATGGCTTGCTCCCTGTTACCAAACCAATTGGTCCCCTTTTCAATATAGAAGTCATAGAACTTGTCTATGCCTTTGTGAATGTGGAAAATGTCCTCAATGACATCAAGCCTAATTTCCAATACCACCTGATCCTCTAAGTTTACCACCAACCTCTTATCTGAATCATAGTGATGAGCTAGGGTGATGATCAATTCTGAAGACAAAACAGCCACTGGGTGTGTGGCTACATTCACTAGCCTGGATATGACTAATGAGGTGCAATCATTGGATCTGTTTGCTGGCTGGAGCACTGAGTCAGGAATTTATTCCAATCTACATTCCTGATATTGGTATATGTTATCTCACTGTGCTTGTTTCCCACCTTTGAACTAGGGGGATTCCCCTTGTATTGATACTTCATTGAGGAGGTTGTCTTTGGTTCAATCATTCTTGTAAGAAAAGACAAATATCATTAGCTTATTGAACATGAAGAAACAATTTAAACTAGGAAAGCAAGAAAAGAGAGCTCTATAAATAGCTAAGTGTAAGTTTTTGCACTTTCGGGCCTTTCGGGGTTTCAGACACTGAAAACTAGTTTAGAGGCTGAAATATCCAAAAGTGCAAAAAGGTTTATTGGAAGGATAATGTCCGTCAGAGCTTTCAGGCTTCAAAACTGAGGGGTGTTTTCTTGCAGACGCTGAAAGTCTGAAAATGATGAGGAACTCCGAAAGTCCAAACAAAGGTTTTGGGAACTTTGCTTTCTGCCTTTTCGGACCTTTCGGTCTTTCAGACCTTTTGGATGTCTGAAAGGCCGACAAGTCCGAAATGACACTTAGTGAGATTTGAAGACCCATTTTTGGCCTTTTGGAGGCTGAAAACATGGGGCAAGGGCCACGACCGATGAAACAACAAAAGCCTAGGCCTAAGACAAAGGAAACTAGGAAACCCTAGGTCTGACAGGGAGGGACATCCTTGTCAAAATGCGAAGACACAGAGGCCCAATGAGATAAAGAAACAAAGTGCCCTAGGCTGGACATGCACTAGGTGCAAAGACAAACCCTAGACCTAGGCCTGAAAACATGAAGCGAAGGTAAGCGAGAAGAACCTACCTTGAATGAACTAGGAGTAGGAGGACAACCGGGTGGCTAGGAAGCTGAAGCAGTCAGCAAGGAGGAGCAGACGAAATCACGGGTAGAAGCAAAAATGAAAAGTGATTAAAAAAAATGAAGGCTTCTTTTATTTATAACACGTGGGCTGACATCAGTGGCTTTGGGCCTTTTAGACTCTTAAAGGTCGAAAATGTCAGAGGAGAAAGATTTCTTTGGCCTTTCAGTGTTTTCAGAGTTAGAAAACACTGAAAGGCCAGGTCTTTGGCCTTTCACCCATTTCAGCATTTCAGAGTACCTAAGTCCTCCGAAATGCTGAAAGGGCCGAAAGGCTGAAAAAGGCTTCTTCCTTCCTCTGACTTGGTTTCAGCAAATTTCTTTGGTGGCTGACTGGATTTCTACGAGGGGCAGACATGAAAAAAGGCAAAAAGACAAAAAGGGGGGGGGTCCCATGGTCAGAGGACCAAAAAAATGGGGTGTGTGTTGTGGACCCACAACAAATAGCCTCGACAAAAGAAGGAATGACCAAGGAATTTCTTTATCATCAACACTCTTCCGAAAAGTAGCTTTGTAGTAGAATAGAACCAAGAGGTGGTGGAGTCGATGATTCTTCAATGACCTCCAATCTAAGGTCCTTCTATTCATTTCCCTATGTGTGTTCATGTGTGTTCATTTCTTGACCTTTGGTTGTGATAACCAAGATGCTTGCCAACTATTCCCAGCCTTCGCCAAATAAACCAGGGCTTCCTGGAAAGAGCTTTGCTGGCAATCAAGCATTCATAGCCCTGAAATTTTTTTCCTTGAGTTCCAAGTATAAGCCTTCTCTACTTCTAGCTAGGCATCCATAACCCCGGTAGAGGTTTTCATAATCACCCAAGTCCATTTTGCCTGCTGGGCTATAACTTTCTTTCTTTGTGAGAGCTCCGTCTTTTGGAAAATAATTTTGTTCCTTATGTTTGCTTGGAGATGTATCAAGCCTTGGATGTTAGTGTGTTCCATGCATTCAGGTCCATAACCTCTTTTCTTTTTTTTTCTCTAATTTGAGCAACAATTAGGCGGTGTTGCCCTGACTTTTCACTCATGACCTCTTTGCGGCACTTTTCTTTTGAGTGTTTCTTTTGCTTTCCTTTTTGGCTCTTCTTTCTTTCATTATTGCCTTCACATTCAGTTCAGACTTGGGTTCTAGGATCGGTGGGTACCCAAATCTATGCACTCAAGTTGGCTACAACTGACAAATGCCCTAGAAACCAATGCCCTCGGGTGTTGTACCTTAATGTGTCTTGTGATCAGGATGACCAAACTTTGAACTCCTTTTCTGTCAATGATAATCATCACTACTTTGTCTTTTGGGAAGGTTCTCTTACGCTACATGTATCCTTGGAGAAATTTGACTAAGAAATACCTCTGCTCCGCTTGTGGAACACCTTGGAATGGATCCAAAACACACTAACCCAAAGCAAAAAAACAAGCCCTGACAAAAGAAAAGAACAAACACAAGCGGAAGGAAGGACTGACAGCGAAGACAACAAGGAAAAGGGAAAAAACACAAAAGTGACTATGGTACAAGGGATGAAAGACAATCCCACTTAGGATCCAAAGTAATGTTTGAGGAATTTCCCATTGAATGGCAATGGGGTCAACTCTCCATCCAATGTGCTGATCCTAAAAGTGTTCTCCCCCAGGATCTCTGATATTTGGTAAGGGTCTGTCCATAGTCTTTGGAACTTGGTGTGGCTGCCTAGCTTTTCTTTTGCCTTATCCCACATGAGGACAAGGTCAGAGATCTTGAAGGCTTTAATGGTAGCTCTCTTGTCGAACCACCTTTTGACTATAGCCTGATGCTTTGATACATGTTCCAGGGCTAAAGTTCATTTCTGCTCTAGTTTTAGGAGATTCATGAGTCTGACTTGTACCCAATCTTCCTCCCCTACGTATTGGTCCATGAATCTCAAAATTGGGATCTTTAGGTTCATAGGAAAGACCAGTTGCAAGTCGTAGATGAGTTGATATGGAGATTTCCCCAGAGCATTCTTGATCCTTACACGATCAGTCCATAAAGCATATTTCAGTTGCGTGTGCCAGTCCCTGGGGTTGTCATCCAGGAGGTGTCTGATCACTATTTTTAGATTTTTGTTTGTAGACTCTACTACACCATTGCCTTGTGGATAGTAATTTGAAGAGAACTTGAGGATTACCTAGTTTTTGAAGGCCCATTGTGTGAGTGATGCTGAGGAAAAAGAGGGAGCATTGTCACATACCAGATAGAATGGCATCCCAAACCTAGTTATGATGTGCTCCTCCATGAATTTGGTCACGAACTTAGTGGTACAATTATTCAATGCTTGCACCTCTGTCTAGCACATGCAATAGTTGGTAGCTGTCAAGATAAACTTATGCCTTGCAGATGAAGGGGGGTTAATCACTCCAACAAAATCCAATCCCCATTGGGCAAACGGGCATACCTCATAGACTGGTTGTAAGGGCATCGCTGGATTTCTCTCTCGAGTTGCACTAGTTTGGAAAGTGTGGTAGGTTCTCACATGCTCGCTGGTATCTTTAAATATTGTAGGCCAAAAATACCCTACCCTCAGGATTTGGTGAGCAGTGGCCTCCATCGATCCATGTCTTGTTCTGTATTTGTCATGAAAGTCCACCAGTATTTGTTTTTCCTCCCTTCTATCCAAACACCTTAAGTACAAACCCTCATAATTGCATTTGTATATTTGTCCACTCTTTAGCATGTAAGAGATGCTTTTGATCTTTAAAGCTCTTCTCTAGGAACCATTCATTTTTTTAGGGCAGCGATTCTGCAATAGATAATACACTATGTCTTGGTACCATACATCTGTGATCACGCCTTGGTTGATGTATGTTTGGCAGACCAGACCTTCTTCAAACTTAGAGATAAACTTTGTCAGGCCCTAGCCCCTTACCAACTTCATTGGTTGGATTTCTAGGTCAAACTCTTGGAGAATTACCATCCATTTTCCTCTCCATTCTCCTAGCTCATTCTGCATCAGGAGGGATTTAACTGCTGCATCTAGAACTATCCCAATGACTTTACTCCTTATAATATAATGTCTAAATGTCTTCACTGCCTTGATGAGAGAAAATGACTGCTTATCCAAGTAGCTCAGCATCTTTGAAAGGGAAACTCATAAAGGTGATGGGCCTCTCATCTTCACTATTCTTCTTCTGTGTGAGAATGCCTGCGCATGAGTGTTCTGATGTGAAAGAGTAGACCTTGAAAGGGACGGTGTAGTTAGGACTAGCTAGGAATGGTGCCATGGAAATGGAATTCTTAATCTCTTCAAAAGACTTCTTGGCTAGGAGATTCCATTCAATCTTGGCATCTTTCTTGAGCATGTCGTTTAATGGTTTTACTATTTCTGTGAAGCCACTGATGAACTTTTTGACGAAGTTGATCTTGCCAAAGAAATATTTTAGTTCCTTGTGGCTATGAGGTGGTATCAATTTTAGGATTTCCTCCACCCTTTCAGGGTTAATGGATATCCCCTTTTTAGAGATGATATTCCCCAAGATCTTTCCTTTAGTTACCTCGAACACACATTTCTTGGTGTTGAGGGAGATCCCAAATTCTCTACACCTCTGGAGGCATTTTTTGAGGTCACTTATGTGGTCAGCTCTTAGTTTTGAGTAGACTATGAGATCATCCATGTAGATGATAATGCACCTCCAAACTAATCCTTTGAAAGCTATGTCCATTTCTCCCTGGAAGGTGGCTCAAGCATTAATCAGCCCAAAAGGCATCTGTTGATAGGCAAAAGTTCTCCATTTAGTGGTAAATGTTGTTTTTAGCCTGTCCTCTTCCTATACCATCACCTGATTGTATCTAAAGTAGCCATCCAGGAATGACATCATTTGGGATCCATTAACCAACTGAAACACTTCATCTAGAGATGGGAGTGGATAATTATCCTTTTGAGAGGACTTGTTGAGGTTCCAGAAGTCTACGCCTAGCCTAATTTCTCCAGTCTTCTTCCTTACAGGTACTAAGTTTGCAACCCATGTAGAATGTTGAATCAGGAAGATGATCCTGGCATCGAGTAGCTTTTGGAATTCCTTTTGGATTAAGGGCTCCATAGTGGGATTCATGGGTTTCTATCATTGTCTAAAGGGCTTAGAATCCAGCTTCAAAGGGATGTTGTGCACTATGACTGAGGTGTCATATGTCTTTAATTCTTCATACCTCCATGCTATGACATCTCAATATTCAGTGAGAAGCTAGACCATTTTCTCCTTTTCTTCCCTGGTTCCCACCTTTCCAATGTGGACTTCTCTCGGTTCTTCTTTCGTGCCCAGGTTTTAGGTGTCACATTATTTTCCACTAGGTGTTATGTCGGGGTGTCTTCTTATGGCAGTCTTATCGCTTTCAAAAATTCTCTCTAGCTCTACCATTCCCTTGGGTATGGAATTGGTCTTCAAGTTCATGATGTCATGATCATCAGGCTCTTTAGGTTCAATTTTTTCCTCACCATTCTTCTCCTCATCTATGATATTCTTTTCAAACACGTCGGCGCACATGATAAACTCTAAGATATGTTGGTCATCTTAGAAGACTTGAAAGTTAGTGACATTATCCAGATTGGCCGGGGCTGCGACAAGTTCAACTGAGAATTTCTTTAGTTAGGATTTCTCCATTCGATGTAATGAGCTGGTTGCAACAACCAACACATTAGCAACAATATTCTTTCTTCTTGGGATGGTTTTGATGTTGAAAGCGTCAAATTCGTTGATTAGATCCCATGCCCTATTTTGGTTGGCTGAGAGTCTCTTATCATTGCAAGTATACTGACTATGGATTTTCTTGACAACCAATTGTGAGTCTCCTTCCACCATCAGGATTTTGATTCCCTTCTCGTGAGCTAGGATAAGTCCGTGAGCCAACACTTCATATTCTGCAATATTGTTAGTGCAAAGAGACTGTAATATATAAGAAACCTAGAAAGACTTACCCCTCGAATTTATCAATTTGATTCCTACACCTGCTCCTTGTTTACACTTGGATCCATTGAAGCATAGTTTCCATATCTGAGGTGGTTTAGTAGGGCTGGGTTTGGTTGAGATTTTCTTAGAAAAACCCTTGGTTCTTGGTTTTTGGCTTCTTTCTCCACCATTGTCAGAAGAAGTTAATTCTCTTGCATATTGAGTATGCCTAGGTTTGGGGAGTTTATTGTATTCATCGGCTTTATCTTCTAGTATTCCCTTGTAAGGGGGACACGTTCCATCATTTGAGGTACTCCAGTCACTAAGCATGTTCAGGGCAGGGCTTCTATCTTCAGAATCTGACCCACTATCTTGATCTTGAGGTGAACTGTTTGCAAGGACTAGGCTGTCCATATCTGGTGTGGTGTTGTTCCTATCTTCTATCCCAAGTACATATTCTTTTATCATCAGTGCTTCTGGTAGCTTATTTGTTCAGGAAATTTGAGCCAACACTTGTGACAGTGCTTCTTGAGAATTTGGGCATGTAAACTCAGAATGACTAGTCTAATGTAATCAACAATATCCAGGTAGCAATAAGATGTTGGGATCTGTATCTTGACCCAGATGCCACAGGCTAGCTATTGTGCTATTGATGAAACTTTGGAAGATTTCATCACCAATCTTCAGCTCTAAGAGACCTCAGACGGGACTATGGTCTGACTCTTCACCTTCTCAGATTTGAAACATGAAAACATTGTCTAATTGATAAGTGCCCAAATCGGTTTGAGTGAACAAGACTTCATTCTGGGCATTGTATTCAGTGATCATCCTCTTTATCTTTGGCTCTATATCTATCTTGATCTGGTTGTTCAAACCTCTCCAAGGTAGCCAGAGCTGGGTGAAATCTATAGAGAGCCATCCTCTTAAGCACTTAGGCCATTCTCGACTTAGCAACATCCCATAAGTCTCAGGGATGTCCACTATGTGTATATGAATACGTTCTTGTATCCAGGGATCTATGACTAGCTGAATGTGTACATCTTTGAACACACCAATTACTTTGACCTCAGTTTTTTCTAGTTGTATGACCACCTAGTTCGTTACTTGGGGCACCATCCCCAACTTTTGGCAAATTGGTAGGGGCATAACGTTGCATGAGGATCCTGAATTGATTAGGTAATTATGTAGGTTTTTTCCAAACATTTGCAGGCTGAGTAGGAACGACGGGACTTCCATTCTATCCGTGAATACTGCTGGGAATGCCTTAGATGTGTTGACATTAGACATGGGTGCCCTGGTGCTGTTGGTCAATGAGCCAGGTTTTGAATGATCCAAGGATCTTAAAAGGGCTTCCTCTTGAGATGGGAAGCCCTGCAATAGTTCAAACATAGAGATGTTCACCTTAGTTTTCTTGAGTTGATCTACTACACTGTACTTGTCATTTAACCAGGCCGTTCCTCGGTAGCCAGCATATGTACTTGTTGTAGGAGGTATGGGAGCATTTGGGCCCTTTGGAGGTATGGGATTGTTACTAGCCCAAGGATTTGGTGGAGTCAGTTACTTTCCTGGAGGTATGCCATCGGTGAGGGGTTCCTTTATGCTCTAAAGGTTATATGAGTTTTGCTGATCATTTTGGAAGGCGTGCACCTCAAAATATTCAGGATCATTTTCTCTCTGAAAAGGGAACACAAATTCATCTTCTCTCATATAAGATTCTGAGCCTCCTTCCTTTCCAGACTCATAGGAATCAAACACCATAGCATTGAATTTCACCGGGGGCCCCTCTAGATTCTGGGTGTAGTGGTCTTGGGAGTTGTTCACATATCCATTATTGTCTTGATGCTTAATTGGAGCCCTGAAAAAATTGGCCTCTGAAGCCTCATAAGTATTGGCATTGTCGGTTGGGATGCTACCATTATTTGGTCTAGTGTTCCATGGCCGACTTGGCCTTTTATACCCAAATGGTTTCTCTTGTGTGTTGTTTTTGTTGTTGTTGTTGTATGCATTAAAACCCCTGTTTGGATTCTGAGGGTATGTATTTGGACCAGCGGACTCTTGTTGGTATCCACCTTGATTTTGGAGTGGGTTTAGCTTCATTCTAGTAACTTCGCTAGTGAGTTGTGATAAATTATTCTTTACAACATCTAACTCAGAAGCCATGAGAGCATCCAGCTCATTTGGGGTACAACCCTCTGTTCTATGAATGTCATTTTATGAGCTTCGTAGCCTGGATAAGTAATAGATGGAGGCACAGTTGTACATGGTTGTGCTGGTATAGGATTTAGCATAGGTAGGTGGCTAGATAAGGCTTGATTGTTTGCTACAAATGGGTGTGGGACAACAAGATTACTCATGATGGGCACAACCACATAGCTTCCTTCTTATGGTTCCATTTTCTAAGTGAAAGTAACGGCTTCATTGTACACCTTCTCGATCGTGTCTCTATCCGCCGGGGGAAGCCTCCTTAGAAAGATTGAGGTGAATGGATCTAAAGCCTTCAAGTAAACTTGTATGACTGCCTCATCTGGTATAGTGTAAGGAGCTTCCAGCTTCTAGTGCATTTTGTGAAAATGATGATTAAACATGGCAATGGGCTCCTTAGGATCTTTCCTCATGGTTATGAACTGGTGATGTGTCACAGCAGGATCAACATACAATTTGAATTGATTGAGGAACTTGGTTTCAAATTCATTCCATACGAAGATAGACCCTTGTGGTAGTTTCAAGTACCACTTGTATGCAAACTCTCCCAGAGTATATGGGAATAGACGACAGACAACGTCTTGGTGGGAAATCTCTTTACAGTTGCAATTTTCTTTGAAGGTGCGGATGTGTTCTTCTGCTATCCTAGATTCGCCATATATGAACCGTGTACAAAATTTCTCCAAATTTTTAGGTAACCCATGGAGCTTCCCAACAAAGTTCAAAGGTGAGCTTGTTGCGTTAGCGAAAAAGGCCATTGGACGAGGTTGCTGCAAATGTTGATTTGGCAAGTTCTGGTTTTGATTGATGGCTATGGTAATGGTTGGGGTAGTGATGTGTGATTTTTGTCCAAGAGGATTTTGAGGTACAACAAGATGATGAGAAGATTTATCCTTTGCCTTACCCTTGTCGCTGTGAGCTCTTTAGTGGTGAGTGAGTTCAAGGAACTTGCCTCTTTTCGGAGATGATCTAAGCACACGCTCGAATCTCTCTAGAGAGAAAGATCCAATATTATCCAGTTTTTGAGTCTTGAGGCCCTCCTTCTAGCGCCACTTCTATTGAGCATTGTTTTAACACAAGCCAACTTGCTAGGATCTCGAGATTTGATTTCCTCTCTTGAAAGAATAACTGAGTTTTTCCCAAGGTTCTCTGGGGTCGAGTCACAACCTGCTTCATTACTGAGTTGAAGATAAATGTGATTGTTCATGAGGAGGCTTTTATTGGTACATTCAAGACAACACACTGCAAAATATTGTTAGTCTCTTTTTGGTATTTTCTATTTTAACAATATCAGTATGGTAAATAACATGCAACTTTGTATTTTTTGAGATAGCAATTTTTAGAATTTCAAGACAGAATTTAAAGAGATGAGGGTAACAAGAAATGAAACAAATTGTAAAGAAAAGTAAAATCCTAAGGACATAAACCACTATAAACCCTTCCTTGTGAATTGAATGCTGGAGGAATTTGGAACAACCCACGAAGCATGAATCAGACCACGTCACAATTCACTACTCCATAGATGCAAGCGTTTGGAGAAAAGATATGTTTTACTCGTATGAGATATTCAAAATCTATCAAATCATGAAGCCACCAAGACATGCGCACCCGCGAGACAAATTTATCATTAAGCCCAAAGATAGCATCCTCCATACATTCATCACAATAAGGTAGATATACAATAGCAAACTCCAACTAAAGGTAGCATGAATTTGAAACACAATAATACAAAGAGCTCTCTGAAAATAAAGAATAATGCATGCATACATTCAATAAATTTGCATAGATAGTAGTAATTCACACACCATGAATGAAACACCCAATCTAGATCTTTATTGTATTAAGAAGTCAGCCCTTTAAATTGATTTTTTATTACAATATATAGAGTTTTGATCTACAACTCTGATTTTTGGAGTTAGGGCATCAAAGATTATAAACTAAAGAATAAAATCTAAAAATAGAACTTTGTTGAAGGGAAACTACTGCTAACTGATACTATGTAACTTGCATGGATTCTTCAACCCATTTACAATCCCTTTTCTCATGCAAAAAAGGGCGAAATTCACCAAGAAGAGAAA
Source organism: Thuja plicata (assembly GCA_018584345.1). Classification (NCBI taxonomy): domain Eukaryota; kingdom Viridiplantae; phylum Streptophyta; class Pinopsida; order Cupressales; family Cupressaceae; genus Thuja; species Thuja plicata. The sequence continues at coordinate 5,463,739 of MU227058.1, forward strand.
GAAAAAAGGAGGTAAGCTTCTTCTGTGAACTTGGAGTCTTCTTCTTAATTCTTGTGGTTCTTCTTGGATTCTTCATCTAGGGCTATCTTTGGTAGTGGGAACTAATAGGAAACCTCTATTCTTTCCAGAATGAACTCAATTTGTCCATTAATCTGATCAGGAGTCTAATTGGTGTTTGAAAAAGTGACCTCGCTGGAAACCCCTAGTTTTTAGGACCCCGACCTCTACCCCGAAAATTTAATGCCTTTAAAATTTCCCAAGTGCTTCTCAAAATCTTCAAACTCAGAGGTCCCAAAACTTTGGACTTGTCGTGGGTCGAAAGGCCGAAAAAACTTGAAGAGGCCGAAAGGCCAAAATCTTCGAAGGCCGAAAGGCCAAAAATAATACTCCTTGCTTTCGGGGCTGAAAGGCTGAAATGTTGGAGGCCGAAAGGCCGAAAACTCTACCTTAGTAGAAATTTAGCCAACTGTGGAAATCTTGCCCCATCAACCTAGTAATTGGACCTTGGAGCTTTATCTAGGAAAGACCTCTGGGTGAGCTTCCCGGAGCCTCTACACTATCTCCTAAACTTCTTCAAAATTGATCTCTTTCCTTCTTATCTTGGTGACCCTTCATTCTTGCTTCTTTCTGAAGATAGTTAATTCAGAAGTGAAGAACATGATCTGTTCTTCATGCTATGACATTCTTTGTATTTCCTCTTTCAGGTAAAATAGTTGCTGTAGGGCCTCCTTGGTATTAACTCTGGCCAAAACATTTTTGAACTGTTGGACCACCTCTTTGGAAGGACGTAGAGCCTATTTGTTTTCATCTCAATGGACGTTGAGGCCGACCCCTAGGAAGAAAGTATCTATATCTTTGATCCATTTTATTACCTCTTCTCACTTGTCAGCTATAAGGGCTTGGTGTTTCTTGTAGACCCTAATTATTTTGGTCATTTGTTTAGTCCATGCCTTAAATTTATCCAATTCTTCCCCTTTATAGACTTTTACCCAAATTTGGAAGTGTTGCTTTTGGATTTTCTCCAAATCCTGGAGGGCTGCTTGCCACTTAATTACCTCTGAATCTATACTCCCATCATTTTCCACCAGGTTAATGAGTCAATTAACTTCAACTAATATGGTATGGTATGGCCTAAATACCAATGGAATCACCTTCTCTCCGAATTGTTCAAAGTCATTTCTCCAATCGGTGCTAGCCTTGATGAAATAGGGAGTCAACCCTACTGACAAATCTGGTGTAGCCCTTTTATCAAGCATGGCTTGTAATGAAGCCTCTGAAAAATTTGGGTCAATAGGACCCACCATCTTTTGAATGTACCCCTTTAGAGCTTTATTTTGATCTTTCAGGGATTTTATGGTCTCTTCATCCTTGTTCATGAACCCTAGAGCGTGCTTCATCCCTAAAGCTACTAGTGTCTTGCTCCCTTCTCTGGTAAGCTCACCCAAATCCACCTCCCTAAATGTATATCCTTCTGAATAGCCTATTATCTGAGAACTTCTTGGGGGTGGGATAGCTATCTGGGCTTTCCAATGATCCCCAGTGTCCTGAATCACATATGACATGGTCCTTGCAGGTACATTGATTTCTTCCTGTGGAAGGCTTGCCTCATAGAGGTCATAATTGTATCCTCTCCATCCAATTCATTGGTGTAATTTCTCTTCCTAGGTTGTATCTCCTTGGTAAACCAAGTAGGTTTTCCAGAAGCAGTTACAGGTTCATATGGTGCAACCTGGAGGATTGAAGTTAGGCATTGTACTTCCAGCGTTATTTCTCTCTCTGATTCCTTCTCCTACCCTCTTTCCTATTCACTCCCTCCTTCCTTCATTCTTTCCCCTTTTGTATCCACATCCATTTACCCTTCTTCCTTCTCCCCCTCCACCTCACCTTTTTTAGTTACCACATTTCCCCTTTCTTTGTCTGGGGCCTCTTCGGCGGAAGTGTTAATTGATACCTTTGACCTAAGACCGGTCATGGCCTACAGCGTGGTCTCGAAAGGGGATATATCTTTAGAACTCGCTCCTTCTTTGGAAACCTGGGTGGCACATGTTGAAGGGATTTATGTTGGTGGAGTAGGTGTTGATATGGCTGGAGTGGGAGATGGGAGATTGGTAGTAGAGTAGGTTGGATTTGGCATAAGAATAGGTGTCGGGGTTGGAATTAATGGTGGTGGATTAGGAATTGGAGGTGGTAGAGAAGATGGTGGAGTAGGGACATGAGATGGTGGAGTGAAAATCAGTATTTTCCCTACTATATGATCTGTAGTAGTGACTTGGGCTATCCTACTATCTTGAACCTCAGGCTCTTGAGTGGAACTAGAGCTCACTTGTGTAGTAGGGAGATTCGCTGAAGGGTTAGTGAATTAGACCAGTGGTTGAGTGAGGATTACCTAGGGCTAAGTAAGCGATGGAGATCTAGTGTCTATATCTTGGCTGTGATCTGAAAAGCCTTCAAGTCCTTCAAAATCATAAAGCATAAACTCACTCGATCCTAAGGAATCTAAAGGATTATCCTATTCTTTGGGATCTTCTTTATGTTTCTTTGTAGTTTCCTTTTCTCTCCTTTTTTGTAATCTCATCCTTTGAACTAGGGGCTCATCTTATTCTGCTTCCTCAGACCCTTCTTGTACCATTTCCAATTGCAGAGATTCAGAACTCTTCTTCCTCTTATATGTTTTCTTCTTAGCGGTGGGGAGAGATTGGCTAGAGGTAGATGGGCCTTCACTGGATTTGGGTTGTGAAGACCCTGCTAGTGGGTCAATCTGGCCTGTCATTCTAGTTTTCTTGGGCCTAGGATTAGAGCCATATTCAACTGGTTGTTCATGACCATACACAGTTCTTGGCTTCTCAGTGGGAGCTTTTTTGTACTTAGGAGCTGTTGACTTCTCCCCTCGCTATTTTTCTACTTTCCTCGAGGGCTCCATCAATGTTTTTACTAGGATTGGACTCATTTTGTGTGGCTTCTTGATCTAGGTTATGGTGGTCTTTATCACATGCCTCACCCAGAAGCCCATGTCATCATTTTCATCCTTGTCCACCTATGCGTTCATGATTGGCTAGTCATATATCTTATCTTTTGTGTAAATGTCCTCTAAGACCTCATCTGAATCACATTCCCAAACCTTTGAGGAAATAGGAACCTTTAATACCCCTTTTTGTAGAGCGAGGTTCATTCTGCAATAATCCCGGATCCTGACCTCATGATCGTCTATGTAGTTTATCCAGTGATCCTCCAAGTGTGGCTCATGTATGTAGAATTAGCCAATAATGTGGGTATAATTACCTATGGGATCAAAACGGGCTTGCACTATTTTATAGAACTATAAGGGACAATCATCCCATTCAAAAGCCAAGGATTTGAAAACTTTCATGTCTTGCAGTGTGTATGGTCCCAAAGAAATAGGAAAGTCCTAGCAGTGCTTCTTTTTATGTTTTATAAGTTCATATGCGTTTGCGAGCTGTCTGGCCATCTCCAATATAATTATCCAATCGGATGGGCACCTGGGTAGCTTCTTTGGTTGCAAGGTTGACCCAGCTATCCTAATGTATGTGAATGTCCTGAACTAGATAAAATAGGCCCCAATGGCCCTTACCTTAGCTGCAGCTTCTTCTGAAATTCTTTTAGCAAAGTCACCTTCAATAGGTCGGATGATTGCGAATATGAATGCATTGTTAAGTATCCTATAATCAGGGGAATCCTCTAGCATGTTCGCTCCTTTTACCAGCTACGGGTATACAAGGTGGGGCCATGCATTTGGATCATTTAGACTGCCCCTCTTGGTGAGGCCAGGATAATCTGCCCGTGCAACTAGTAGATATACAATGTAAGTGGTCATGTAAAACTTGGGATTATGCCTTACTGTTGTCAATTGCTCATCCAGATTGTCACTAATAATAGTGCCCCAGTCAAATCTTGCCTTTCATTCTCGGATCCTTTCTATTAATAGGATCATCCAGTGTTTGAGTTGAGTGGATTGAGGTAACCTATACACCCAGGTTATCAATGTTATAGCTGCCTGAATGTCATCCTTCATATAACCTCTTTAGAGGTCTATCTTGTCCAATTTGTTCTTAGTAAGGGGCTGCTTGAGGTAGTCTTTATTCATTATCTCGTGTATGGCTTGCTCCCTGTTACCAAACCACTTGGTCCCCTTTTCAATATAGAAGTCATAGAACTTGTCTATGCATTTGTGAAGGTGGAAAACATCCTCAATGACATCTGGCCTAATGTCCAGTACCGCCTGATCCTCTAAGTTTACTACCACCCTCTTATCTAAATTGTAGTGATCAGCTAGGGTGACGATCAATTCTGAAGATGAAATAGCCACTGGGTGTGTGGTTGCATTCACTAGCCTGATAAGACTAATGAGGTGCAATCATCAGATCTATTTGCTGGCTGGGAGCCCTGAGTCAGGAATTCATTCCAATCTACATTCCCATTATTGGTATCTGTTATCTCACTATGCTTATTTCCCACCTTTGAAGTAGGGGGATTCCCTTTGTATTGATACTTCATTGGGGAGGTTGTCTTTGGTTCATTCATTCCTGCAAGAAAAGACAAATATCAGTAGCTTATTGAACATGAAAAAATAATTTAAACTAGGAAAGAAAGAAAAGAGAGCTGTATAAATAGCTAAGTGTAAGTTTTCGCACTTTTGGACCTTTCAGGGTTTCGGACACTGAAAACTAGTTTGGAGGCCGAAAAGTTTGAAAGTGCGAAAAGGTTTATTGGAAGGATAAAGTCCGTCAGACCTTTCAGGCTCTGAAACTGAGGGGTGTTTTCTTGTAGACACTAAAAGTCCAAAAATGATGAGGAACTCTGAAAGTCTAAACGAAGGTTTCAGGAACTTCACTTTCGGCCTTTTCAGACCTTTCGGTCTTTTGAACCTTTCAGATGTCCGAAAGGCCGACAAGTCTAAAATGATACTTAATGAGATTTGAAGACCCATTTTTGGCCTTTTGAAGGCTAAAAACCTGTGGCAAGGGCCATGACCAACAAAACAACAAAACCCTAGGCCTAAGACAAAATAAACTAGGAAACCCTTGGTCTGACAAGGAGGGACATCCCTGTCGAAACATTAAGGCATAGAGGGCCGACAAGACAAAGAAACAAAGTGCCCTAGGCTAGACAGGCTCTAGGTGCAAAGACAAACCCTAGACCTAGACCTAAAAACACAAAGTGAAGGTAAGTGAGAAGAACCTACCTCAAATGAACTAGGAGTGGGAGGACAACCAGGCGGCTCAGAAGCTAAAGCAATCAGCGAGGAGGAGCAAACAAAATCACGGGCAGAAGCAAAAATCAAAAAGTGATTAAAAAAAATGAAGGCTTCTTCTATTTATAACCTATGGGCTAACATGAGCGGCTTCGGTCCTTTCAGACTCCGAAAGGCCAAAAATGTTAGAGGAGAAAGAAGTCTTCATCCTTTCAGCCATTTCGGCATTTTGGAGTACCTAAATCCTCCAAAATGCTGAAAGGGCTGAAAGGCCGAAAAAGGCTTCTTCCTTCCTCTGACTTGGTTTCAGCAAATTTATTTGATGGTTGACTAGATTTTTATGAGGGGCAGACATGAAAAAAGGAAAAAAGACAAAAAGGGGGGGTCCCCATGGTGAAAGGACCAAAAAAATGGGGTGTGTGTTGTGGACCCACAATAGTAATATTATTGAAAAACAATTCCATCGGTTAGTGGGTAAAAATAAGCATCGGTGAACACACAGTAAAGTTGACACTACTTACCGAAATATATCAGGCATTACACAAAATCCAAGTCGCTAAGTGTAACTGATAGACATCAGTGATCTTTGAGCCAACAGAAGTTGTCATCACCATTTTACTGACAATCATCGGTGAAGTCACCAAAGCTACTAGCTACCCCAAAACTTTGCACCTACACTGAAGATGTTATTTATGCCTCAACCGATGAACTCTGTCTTTGTATACCGATGAGTTGTTGGGCATTAATGACAACGTAGGGCACAAAAGTTATAAAAGTGTGATGGAAGAACTCATTTTGCACCTGCAGTTTTCAAACAAGAAAGTAGAGCTAAGTAGAGCAATTGAAGAGCAGATTGAAGTGCAACCTCAGCAAGATTCCAACTTGACTCAATAGATTCACAAGCGATCACAGAGATTTAGTAAGTACCTACAATCACTGACCACACTATTTAAATTTATGGAAAGCCCTAAATTTCAAAATATGATGGAATCTACTTAAAGAACAACAAAATTGAAAGAGGATAAGAAGAAAATGATTAATATTATTAGTAACAGTACTTGTGTTGAACCTAAATACAAGTTACACCTAGAAATTGCATCACAACCTGATATTTTGGAGCATTCTTGAGAATCCCACCTAGGGTTTTGCTGGTAGAGGATGTAAGGTCCTATATTATTGCAAGATCCTGTAATTAGGAGATCTAGACCTAGACAATTCCTATAAGGCACTATGTGATGAAACTTGAAACTTGAAAGAAGAGCACAAGCATCTGGAAGTGAAAGGTCTAACAAATGCATTACACTTTCATAGGGTTTTTAAGATAGAATGGATACGAATAGTTCTTAGCAGAATGCATAACCAAACATTGTGGCTTGATGAGCCTAAATGAATAACAAAAGATGTTATTCATGCAGTTACTAGATATCCCACAATCGACAAGCCAAAAGGTCACAAGCACCCATCCTTGAAGGAGGTAGAAAAGTTGACAGGTGCAAAATTAGACAAAAGAGGTCTCAAGGTTAACACCATCACCGACGAGGAACTTAAGTTTGGTACATGTGTGATAGGATATAAAATCTTTCAGGCCAATAGAATGAACAACATAGAAAGAACTGCTATGAGCACAACCTACAAGATCATCAAAGAAGGAAAGAAGATGGATCTTGCAGAAATATTGTTAACTCAACTTCAGGAGAACATGAACACCAAAAGGTCATCAAGGAGAACCACTTGTAAGTTTGGTTCTCTTATTATGTGCATATTCTTTTACTTTGAAGAATACTTTCCTTCCATAGGCAAAATAGTATGGGGCACAAGCAAACTGGTCACCATATAGATGTGTGAGCACATAGCATCATTAGGTACAGATTTTGATGATCTAATGAATGAGTATTTCAAAGGATTTAAGGAAAAGATGCAAGCTAGAACAAGGATACCTGAGAGTTTGATAGAAGAACACAAGGAAGACATATGTTTTATGGTAGACACTGATTTTACCTATATAGAACTAGTAGTACCAGGTAAATCTTGGCTATCACCATTATATTATGAGATCAAAATAGGAAAAGCTACTAAATGCATCCAGGCACTATTGAATAAACCGGTGGACATCAAGCAACCAAGATTTGGAACTTATGAAGAAGCCAAACCAAAAATCAAGTCAGACCTTGTTGTCAAAAAAATTGTAAACAAGAACAAAATGGTAAAGGACTTAACCAAGAAATTTGCAGTTATTGAAGAAGGTGAAGAAGAAATAGAAGGAAAGGAGGAAGAAACTGAGGGCCAGTCACCCATTGGTGAAGATATAGAAAAGAGTGATTTAGAGGCCACACAATCTGATTCACCACCTCCTCCTCCACCTAAGAAATCAAGAACAAGAAGCAAAACTGCAAAGGAATTAGCAATTCCTTCACTATTGAAGAAAGCAAAAGCGAGAACCTACAAGAAGAAAACCGTCTCACCAAAGGGGAAATAGACCAAAAGGAGGAAGTTAAATAGAACAAGAGAAGATCTAGAAGACTCAACTATGGATGAAGTTGACATAGAAGTATAAATAGGGAAAGAACCCTTTATTCCAAAGACCATTGATGAAATATGTAAGAACAATTCAGAAGCACAATCTATTTCTAATCCCAACATTAGGAAATGGTTGAAATTTGATCCAGAAGATCAAGAAAAAATTGAAGAAGCTATAATAGATAAAATGTGCAAACACCATTATGTTCCACTTCAATTCTCAGAATATGATGTACCCAAGGAACTAACAGAGAGATTGTCTGCAAGATGGACATTTGCACTTCACCGGGAAAAAGAGATAAGAGAAAGAGTACTTGTTACTCTTATGCCTTCTGATTTAAAGAAGGAAGAGATAAATGAAATAATGAAAAAGTATGAAAAGGAGTTCTCACCCAAAATGAGAGCATACAAATTTCTCAAAGGGAAGATAATTGAGATAGATTAGGAAAGCATTAAGAAGTAAAGAAAAATACTCAAAAATCCCACTACGGAAGCTAGCCTGGATAAAGAACACATCATCATTAAAGATGCACATGATGATTCATTAGTTGAATTGGACAAAGAAGAGAGTGATATAGCAGGCCCCAAACATAATGAAGTTATAGATGAGGTATGGCCCGACCCTAATCTTGACAAAACTCAGAGTGAAGAAAGCCAAATTCCACCAAGCCCAACTCATATTGACTTGGATGAGGAAGCAGAGGTTACCAAAGAAGAATTGAAAATAAAAGGTAACTTAAATGAGGATGTCAATGATGAAACATGGTTAGATAATTTCATTAATGACATTACAAGAAAAGACCCTGCAGAAAAAGTGCAAAAAGATGAATATGTCACTGTTGCACAAGGTAATACCGACGGACAGGAAACACTTACTAACACTGCAGAGGTAAATAGACTGACCAACATGAAAGTATTGATAGAAGCTATTGATATGTATTCAAGTTAGGAGAAATCATCTAAGAAAGATGATGATATACCAAAGGAAATGGGTAATGAAGAAAATAAAGATGCATCAGACACTCAAAAAGATATAGACATAGAGATGAAGGATGCAACCGACACTCAACAAAATTTTTCTAATGGAAAAGAAAAAGGAGAAGATATCAACAAAGATGAAACATTGAGAAAGGATGAAGAGAAAGAAAAGAATGAAGAAGTTAAGAAAGATGATAGCATAATGGAAAAGGAAGAAAAATCTGTAGATACACCCAAAGCCACTGAAGAGACATATTCACACAACCAATAGGTGGACTCTGAACAGAAGCAACAAGAAGCTTCATCTTCTCAACCTTCACCTACCAAATCAATCCAATCTCAAGATCTATAGATGGTAGTTCACCAATCTGTCTCTCAACCAAAGAAGAAGAAGAAAGTAATGAAGAAAGACATCCTGGCAGTAACACTTGATGAGGTAATTGAAATACCAAAGTGGGATGTATCTACTTTGGATACTAAAACACTTCAAAATTTTGGAGTGATATGTCAAAGAAAATTCATATAGGAGAAAATGAAAAAGGCACACAGGGAAGCCCAAGCACTTGAAAAAGCTAGGGATATACTACATCAACTTGTTCCTAATACAAAATTTAAGATAACATATTATTCATGGAAAAAAATTTAGTTCTTACCGACGCCATCACTACTCAAAGTGTAGATGTAGAGCAGGCAATGGAAGAATGGATGGAGAATAAGTATCAACACAAACAAGTTGAGAAGATTAGACAAGAAGTGGTAGAGAACAAGGTAAAGCTCTCTAAATTAGCAAGTCAATTAGAACCTGTGATTGCAGAACCTATTACCTTAGTTCAACAAATGTGCACACTTGAGAATTTCACAAAAGAGAATAGTGAAAATTTGTCCTAGCTATATTCAAATCTGACAGCAAGTGCACAAAGTTTAACTTATGATACAAATACAATAAAGTTGCATCACGACAAGATCACAAAGGTAAACAGGTTAAGACAAGAGATATGGGATGTAGAGACATAGTTTAGAAATGAGGTTACTGAGCTGCATGCGAACGTATTGCCAAACCTCACCACTCTACAACAACACATTACAGATGCAAGGAATCTGATCTCAACCCCGGAGATGTCTGTGGTAGAAAACATCTATGATATGCATGTAAGGATATCACTTGAGCACATGGCTCTAGAAAATTTGAAGGATAAATGGGAGAAGATGATGGAGGAAATCAAAGCTTCACACTCACACATTTTTGAAAATTTGTAAGTACCTTTGCCTTTATTATCAAAAAATGAGGAATGAATAGTACATATGCACAATATAATACATTAGCAGAAAGAGAAAAGGGTATGTATGTTGTATGTACAACATGAATATGTAAAAATAAATATGTACACTATATCTAATATTAGAAAAAGAAAAAAAGGGAAGGCAATCATATGTACATAAACTTACACTTACCGGCATATGCATAGGGGGAGTCATTTCATGAATAAAAGAAAAATGACTAAGGATGAAGTATACACAGGTGTACATACTAATACATTAAATATGTTGCACATATTAGTTTTTGATACTAATGTCAAAGGGGGAGATTGATGACATTAATTTTTTCCATTAGTATACTTAAGTGAAAAACATGATAAAGGTCATCGGTATAGGCATAACCAATGGACAAATCACTGCATAACCGATGAGATGACAATGCTTGACATGAAAATGCTAAGTATAGAATTTCTCGAGAACACTGACAAGTGTTGAACCAATGACAAAGCATAAAGGACATCACCGACAGTACAGTTTTGTGAACATCACCGATAGAGAAAAAAAGGCAAGGAACACGAAGAACAGTTCAAATAGGGACACCAATGGAGAAGAAGACCAAGAGAGTAAATAATGAAAGAAAACTAACAGACTGACAGAGTAGCCTGACCATCAGAACCGACAGTTAGTTATAGAACCCGCAAAAAGTGGATCTGACTTTCCATGTCAGATAAAACATTGTAATTCTATTTATAGAGTTTTAATTTGTTTTAAAACATTACTTGAGGGTCAAGAAAGTATATTGTAAATGTTTTAAAGCATCCTAATAGATCTAAAACATAAATAACTAAAGATCAAGGTCAATTTGTAAACCTTGGATCTAGAGTTAATTTGAAAAGCGTGAATCAAGAATGGACCTAGAAACTAGTATATATAGATGTTCAATAATTTGTAATAGGTAATGAGTTGATAAAATATTGTAGCCATGAAGAGCATCTAATAAGTAGAAGTGAATTCATGCAAAGTTCAGAAACACATCATATTAGTTCTCAAGAACATAGACAAGGCTACTGACAAGTAGAGACAAGGTATCATTCAATCACTCAAGGTGATTACATATACATTGTAATATTTATAGGATCTCTTATCAGAAATTAGAGATTGCATATACTATCAGATCAACATTTATAATGTAGTTTTATTCTAACAAGTGCATCACATCAAAAATCCTTTAGTAGAAGGCGGACTTAACAGTTCTTGATAAATCTATTAACAGAGTGCACACCTAATGGTGTTGCTAAAGCTTCAAATGAAGTAGATCCTAATAGGTCTCCACTCTAATAATCCTAATACGGTAGATCATCAGAAGTGATCAAATTGTAAGCCTTAAACGGCTCCCTTCTTATTTGCAGATAGTGAAGTTTTGTGGGTGACATCCCCACTGTAGTTTTTACTTCCTAACAGGAGTTTTCTGTGATATCATATCTTGTGTTATGTGTTATTTATTTTCATGATTTTTTCTTGAATGTTTACACATGTAAAGAACTTATGTTATGATTTCATATACATAAAGAAAGATGAACAGATAGATAGGTGAATATACAAATTTGATGACACAAAGGTTAATGGGCCAATCACATAAATTTTTTTAGAGGTACTGATTCACCCCTCCCCTCTCAGTACGTCATTCTAGTAATTCCAATAGACATAGCATGCGTACCCATGTTGACTATCTTGAAGATACCTGATGCATTCAAAATTTGGAGGATTGTGTGAAAATGTTTTCTTGGTTCTTGTACATAAATGCAAATGTTGGAGCAGAGACAAGGCAAGTAGGTTGTATGATAGAGATGCCTCAAATGGATGTAGTCTCAGAGGAACGTGAATATAAATGGCACAAGTGAGAACTATTTCTTCAAATCCCTTGACAATATGTGGTATTATGAAATGTTATGATTACATGATTTGCGATGTTAAGAGTGCTTTAAAAACCTTCGGATTTGGAATTATAAACAAAGCCCTTAAATTGTTTGACAAAATGCCTCGCAACAAAGTGATTTTGGATAATGCAAAAAATTGCAATATTTGCATAGGACAAGTTTGACAAAAGGGCTCTAAAAATATTTGAACAAATGCAATTCAGCAACCCTTTCCATTTCCTTGTCATCTTCACAGAAGTTGTGATAGGTTGTGATTATGTATCAAATAAAAAATGACCGATGTTCTTGCTAGAATGGAATTGGTATATGTTCTGTAAAATTTTGTGCAGAGGTTTGATAGATCAACATGTGCATCATTTGGTGAAATGAAGATCTAATATAGGGTACTCCTGACCTTTTTAAATAAAACATTATAGTGTATTCTGGACATAAGCAGATTTTTAAGGTTTTGGTTTACTCAATAACTTAGAAAAGGAGAAAAAACTAGTATTATATAGCAGATATCATATGGGTTCATGCAGTCATGAATTTTGATTCTTCAAATGTCACGTGCCACCAAATTATGCTATGAAGCTAAAGTAATTATCCATATATGGGAATAAGATGACATTTTTGTTTATTTGATAAACTACACTTTTTCGTAACACTAGGTTTAAGAAAGGAAATCCATGTTTTACTTGGAATGGAGATAAGTTTCCCTAACTCCTTGAGGAAAATAATTAAATATTATCAGCTCAATATCTAAGTAATTCCCTTTTGCAGGATATGAAAAAACATCCCTGTATCATCTCTTGGCCAATAGGAGACATTTAGGCATTTCTAATTTTGAGGAAGGCAATGACCCCTCCCCATTACCCAATACTCATATGGAGCATAATAAGTGATTTATTATTCATTTATTTTAAACCTAAATGTTTCAACAAATCCTAAATCCCTCTTCGCAAAAATAACTTGATATCAACTTTATATTGTTATTGGTGAAAATAATGACAAAATGCTATTCCAATTCTACATACACCATCACTTAACCAAGTAGAGTTACTCATGAATCCCGCCTAAAACTCATACCCCAACCTCAAAAAGGGCAAAAAAACCTTAAGACTCAATATTAAATAAAACAATTTCTTTTAAAAAAGACAATGAGCATGTACCGTGCATAAGACCAAAGTCTTAGTTTCTAATCCCTTGACTTCATGACAAAATAACCTACCTTCCAATTCCTAAAATGCCTAACCTTGTACTAGTTTAGATGCATGATCTACTAGGAGAAGATCTTGTCAATTTTAAAATTGGAATGCCTTTACCAATACTATTATATTGTTAATTATTACATAGACTATTAGATAGAATTTGCAGAAAACCTGATGAATATAATTGTTATTACTGAGAATATCAC
>MU227058.1:5488137-5505383 GCA_018584345.1 Thuja plicata
CTACCAAACTTCCTCAATAAACCCTAATGAATTATCTCTAACACTTTGTAGCTCTTGAAACTAAAGAAAATATATCAAACACCATTGAAGCTCAACTGTGATCTCTATATGAAATTGCCAATCATGCTTCCCTGCCTACATTGCTAAGCCTATGATAATTTTATTGACTTTTGTCTATCATTTATTTTACCATAAATTAGGGCAACTCCATCATTAATGAGATTCTATTGTAAAATTTGCAGTTTCTAGTTTTTAGTTTGGAGATTGCAATTTGTTTGAAATCCTCCAAAGATGTTTCAAATCATCCATTTTGGACACATGTTTCAATCATGGAAATGCTTGAGACCACATTTTATTGAGAGGTTGTGTCAAACAGAACATTTCATGAGTTAGACAGTTAACATGTCAGGCCTAAGCTTCCACGTTTTGCATATATCACTGCCATGGCATCCATTGTTTTGATGCAATGATTTCACCTACAAATTGCGTTGGCCATATAGAAGTTTCTAGATATTATTCAACAAATCCATGGTCTATGCATCTCGCTACCTAGTCATTTCCTTGGTTTAGAAACCCTCTATACATGTGCGTGTTGATGGATGTCCATAAATTACTATTACTAAACCCAGAGATGTGCATTTTAATATACATATATGAGCATGCATACATACCAGCGCTCTAGCTTGTGACATGCCACTGGGTGATAAATTGTAATGATAAGGGCCACCCAATTAGAATTAGATGTTGTACACTGGATTGAAGAGCATCCAACACTTGAGGTTCCAAAATATTTGAGGCCTCTTCACATAGTAAAATCCTTCCGGCCTCCCCTCTGCACAATGATGCCCTAGTCCTTTCGGCCTCCACTCTTCAATGCGTAATTAAAACAAAATGAAATTAAAAATGAAATTGATCACCCCTTTTTTTTTTAGTTATATGCCCGGCTTCGTTGGAATTCCAATGAACACGGGCATGGATTAAAAAAAATGAAAATTTTCTTTCAATAAACCGACAAAGAAAAAGAATTTTAATGGTTCGTGGGAAATGTTGGTCAATTTTTAGGGTATAATGTATTAGTGAGGGTTGATAAACTTTGAAAAAAAATTGACTTTGATGATGCTAGAAAAGATAAACAAAAATTTAGTGTGGATCATAAGGATTATGAAGGTCTTGAGGTTGATGGTGGAAAAAAGCTAAAGGTGGGTAAGAGTTTATATAAGACTTAAATCTATGTGTGAAAATATGAAGGAGTCATTTTCTAGACTTATGGTGATTTCAAGGGTTATAACTATGGTAACATTGAGCATACCATTGAGTTGGTATAAGAAGTTAAACCTATCAGACAAAAATAGAGACTTGTCAATCCAAAGATAAAATCCTTAATGACACAAGAGTTAACAGAGCTAATCAATTCAAAGATCATTTATTCGATCAAACATAACACCTAAGTGTTGAATATTGTGCTAGTTTGGAACAAGAATGGTGATATCTACCTCTATTTTGACTTTCAAGACTTCAAAAAAGCCTCCTTAAAAGATCACCATCATTTTCAATCAATGGAGAAGATCTTGGAAACTATTGTTGGATCAAAACTTCTTTCTTTACTAGATGGTTTCTCAGGATATAACAAAGTTTGGAGAATTGAGGATGATCAATATAAGACAACATTTGCTACTAAATGGGGTACATTCACCTAGGCTAAGATGTTGTTTGGCTTATCTAACATAGGGGAAACTTTTCAAAAGGTCATAGAAATAGCCATTAAGGGGATAATAAATGTGAACTTCTTGATTTATTTATATGACTTGATTGTATTTTCAAAGAATAAAGAGGATCATCTACATTACATGGAGAGATGTTTCTAGAGCTTCTGAGAATTTGGGATATCATTAAACCCAAATAAATGTGTATTCAGGGTCCCTCAAGGGAAACTCCTTGGACACATGGTTTCTTAAGATGAAATTTCTATAGATCTGGAAAGGGTGAGAGATATTCTAGAACTTGAATCACCAATGAAAAAGGATGGAGTTCAATATTACTTAGGGAAGATTAGTTTCATCAGCAGATTCATTTTTTATTTTTTCTAGTAAATGAAATCAATTACTTTGATGTTGTGAAAAATGATTAGACTTTTAAATTGTCAGCAAAAGATAGAGTCTCTTTTGAAAAGATAAAAGAAGCTATAGCTACCGCGCTAGTGATATCTTATCTACATTTTTTCCAAAGATTTCATAATGTATGTCTATAGAAGTAAGTAAAATATTCTTTTTGTAATAACTAAGAGAGGAGATAATAAGATAGAAGAACATATGGTTTCCTTTTATTCAAGGACCCTCAAAAAAATGAATTTAAATATAACTTCATGGAAAAAAAGAATTTGTATTGGTCAAAGGGCTTAAGAAATTCAGATATATGGTGGCTATATATTGGATCATGGTGAATGTAGCCCACCCGAGTGTGTGAGAATACATTATGGAAGGAGAAATTATCGACAATAGAGCCAATTGTATTACCAAGTTCATGGAATATAATATAGAAGTTGGACCAACCAAGGTAATTCGAGGAAAAAGACTCTATGAATATATTGCCAAGGAAATCGAAGGAGTAGAAGGTACAAAAGAAATGATCCTTGTAAACCATAATATGGATGCTAATGATTGTGTGGCAGGCCGATTCACTTCCATCCAAATAGGTAAATACCCACCTTATCTTCCTGTGAACAAGTGAAGCTATTATAGATTGAAAATAATAGGATACCTTCTAATGAATGAATACTTTTTAAGAGAAATTTTAATGGTGTTCTCTTGAGATGCATCAATAAAGTTCAAAGGAAGAAAATATTACAATAAATGCATAATAGTCCCTCTGATGGAAAATTCTTAGCTAAAACCACCACTCTCAAAATCACGTGGGATCATTTTTTTGGCCATCCATCTGACTATTTTGAAATGGTAAAACATTATACACAATGTCAATTTTTTGTAGGGAAAATAAATAATTCAGCTAAAACTGCCACTCTCAAAATCATGTGGGATCATAATTTTTGTCCATCTATGTTCTCTGACTATTTTACAATGGTAAAAAAGTGCACACAATATTGGTTTTTTTTGGGGAAGAGAAATAATTTAGATATGCCTTTAAGGCCTATTGTAGTTGATGAGCCTTTTGCTCAATAGGGTATATACTTCATTGTGATGATTAATCCTCCCTCTAGCATAGGACATAAATGGGTTTTAACCGCAACAAACTATTTCACTAGGTGGATAGAAGGAAAGCCGCTAAAATTTCTATGGAGAATGAAATTGTCAGTTTTTTGGAAGAGTTGGTTTCAAGATTTGGCCCCCCTAATTAATTATTTGAGATAATGTGTGGTAGAACCCAATTTCGCAGATTGATTTTGCATGTCTAAATGACTCAGGGAAGTATAGTCTATGCCCATATTATTATGACTTATTCTTTTGTTTCATTAATCATGCTATTGTTGAAGTCTTGTATTTCTCGGCCTGCATATTTGTATTTGAACTCATAAATCTAGTCGTTGTATATATTTTATGTGGGTTTTTTGTTGTTTTACTCCTTGTGTAGATCAATGGTGAAGATCAAACTCCATAAATGGTTGGTATAATCCCGCGATGATAAAGTAAACGGTTCTTACCCATTCGCGGAATCACAACTAATTACCACGTGTTTGATGAGGTCTCGGTTGGGTGGGGTCAAAGACAATTAATCATCACATAGATCAAATTGCATCTGATGGTTGGCGTAATCCTGCTAAGAGAAGATGAAAATTATTTATTCACTAAGGGATTATGAACGACCGCCACATGTTTGGGACCCACCTTTTCCAAGCAATGAAGTAGAGGAAGATCTATGTTTAATCTTTGATAAAGATCAGATCTCATCTACGGTTGGTGTGATGCCTCAAAGAGAAAGGTGAACATTGTTTAATCTTTAAGGCATCACGACATGACGATGTGCATCCCAGCCACACTAAAGTCTAAGTGGAAAGGAAAAAAGATCAACGGTTAAAGTTTAGATATGATCTACAGCTGGCGCTATCCCTCAAAGTGGAGATGACTGTCCTTTAATCTTCAAGGCATTGTGACAAACTGACATGTGTCCTGGGCCCGCAGACATTCTAAGATATGAGATAGCAATGATAACAGTTAGTGGTACCTGGTTGGTAAAATTGGTTGATGAGGATGCACATCACTTTGGAAGTCAATTACAATGATCACTACTAAAATTCATATCTTTCAGAATGTGGGTTAAATCAACGGTGATCTTTAATTTGATCGAAAAAGGTGACCAAGTCTTAAGAAAGACAGGAGGAAGATCTACGGTAAAACAACAATAGATATACAATAGGCATGATGCCTCAAAGTAGAGATGAATGATCTTTACTCATCATGAAATTATGAGATGATGACACATGTCCTCATTGGTGAAAAGGACAAAAAGCTTGGGTGGCAGCATGAAATTGATTTATTTGCTTTGTTTTAAATACTTAAATTGTATTTTTATATTTATTAGGGTTTCATTTATCATTTGATACATTGTTATTATTTTCATGCAGAGTTTTGAAGGTGATGGATACCATGGATCTATCTTCTAATGAGATTATGAAATCTTCAGGGACTAAGAAGACATGCATATGTTCTTAAGTGGATAATTTATGAGGATTGAGGATGATTGAAGATGGTTGATAAAGCTGAGAAATGTATGATAATATCCATTATCATAATGATATATTTGGATGAATATATGGTCAAAGTACCATAGTTATTACATGCATAATTATTATTATATTAGACATATTATTAAGGATTGGTTAAGTTATCATTATTATGGATCCTTATAGTTGAAAAATGTTTTTAGACAAGGATGGTAATCATTATTTAATTATAATTGTATTGTTCAGTTGTTGATCCTAGGGTTAGGTTTTTTTTATAAAGAGACACATTGGTCTGAAGATTGTACACATCCCTTGGACTTTATATAAATAGGGATTCCAAGACCATGTGAAAAGGATGACTATCATTATTATCATTATCAAATTGGATAGATTTGATCAACAACTGTAACATGAACTTGGATGTACCATTTTTTTCAAAATAAAAAAAGATAAGTGTTTTTTCTTTCATCTGTGGGAATTGATTCAAATTCATTTTTGATTAGTCCCATGGATAAAATCTTTTTATTTTCTTCAAAGTAATAGTTAGATATTGCATGCTTTTGATTAAATTTACAGCTTTATTATCAATTGGTCTTTTCATCTTGCATGGTTAAATTCAATTAATTTGTGGCCAAAGTCAATCGGTCTATCATTTGAAAAGTTAAATTCAATTGAAATGTGTTAGCACTTTTTCTTGCAACACTTACCTAATGATGATAGTATGCCTTATATACTTGAATGCAACCTCTTTTAGGAAAGATAAAGGCTAATTGCTGAGGTATTTGATAACACTGGGGATACCTATTATCACCTCCTTCATTTTTGAGCTCCACAGACTCAAGTAGGTATTACCTATTAAAGATTACTGATACTTCAGCCTATGTATTTGTTGGATTGTTTCATTCACTGGCTATGCACCTAAAACCTCACTGTAACAACTTATAGAATACTTTAGAGATTGCAATGATTGATTTGAAACAGAGTATTATAAACCAGGCTATGGTTTTGATAACATGAACCAATGAGACAAGGAATTTCATCCTTCTTCCTTTTGATTTCAAGAGGGATAACCTAATGATTCACTCTCTAAGGAATCAACAAAATGGACAATATCCTACTGATATAAGTCCTTAATGAGGTCATCTCATTTGTTCTAAAAACTAGATGAAATTGATTAATTTGTGTATAACTGAATGAAGAAAACACTTTCTCAGCAAACTCTATATCAGTGCCTATTCCTTGGGCAAAGAGTCAATGAAAACATATGTCAACAATGAAAAACTAATGCAATAATAAAGAATGCCTTACAAACTTCATACAATCCAGATTGGATGCCTTACAAACAATCTACTCAACTCAATACTTCTTCATCAGATCTTCACAACCATGTCCTGCTCTCTGAAACCATTTACAAAATTTAACTCTCTCCTTGAGAAAGACTCACAAATGACTAGACACACTACCTTGTAGTAGGTATATTTCAGATGCCTTACAAATGAACTATACTAGAGCATAAACATAGTCAAAAGAGACAAGACAATAATGAATAGGAACTGCATTGTATTCTCATTAATCCAAATTGTTTCCAGATATCTAGACAATAAAATCAAGAACTAAGCATGAAATAGAAGTATGCTTTAAAAATAGAAATATTCAAACTAATGGTAACTTGTACTGCACTAGGCAAAGACAGGAACAAGAACAAGACTAGGAACCTCCACAGGAACCTGAAATCAGAACCATCAAAACAACTAAGAGAAGAGAATAAATAAGAAGAGAAGAAACCCTAATCTTTTAAAGTAATTCACACCTGTCCCCTTTCTGAAAATCTAATCTGGTCAATCTATCTTTTCTTAGTAAATATCTAAACTCCATCGATGGCCTCCAAACTTGTTTTCAACTGCCTCCAAAATCTGATATTGAAACTGTCGGTGATCTTTAAAATATGACTTATCCTCTTTCAAAGTCTTAAAAAATCAGATTGAGTTCATTAATGACTGACTCCATCTGTCTTTTCAAAATCTGATTTTATCCCTTGCAAATATCCATCATTTTCCACTGATAAATCCATCAAATCTGATTCCATCTGCTGAGAAAATATCTGCTCAAAAAACCTCCCGGAAAGCTCTAACAATCTGATTTTTGCAATAAAATATATGTGCATTTTGTCTCAACCTTATATGCAAATCTGATCCAATTCACTGATATTCATTCTATCCAAATCTGATTATTATTCTACAAAAATCTGATCTCTCGTGTTGAAACATCTTCCCGGAATGCATTTTTAATATTTGAAATAAAATACTTTTGCAAACTATGCACTTTACCCTTTAAAATTTGTACATCATTTAAATTCCTTTGAAATCCCTATTTTCTACATATTTTGCCAATATGCCACCAGATTTTGACATGTGTCACCCTCTTATTCGCTGCCTTTAACTGATCTTTTATCTGTGCCTTTAACCCTGGTTACCTTTTCTTCTTTATCTCTAAGTCTCATGAAATTTTTGCTAACCATGATTAAATCTGGCGACCTGGCGACTAACCTCAATCTCACAGTCTCTGAATAAATTTCCACTTAGCATCTTTAACCGGAAACCATGCAACCTCAGTCTCACAGTCTCCAGAAATTTTCAACTTAACTATGAACCTTGGGCGACCTGGCGACTAGCATCTGGCGGCTAACTCCCATTTGGAAACCACGCGACTGGCGGCTAACTCCCTGTTGCGGCAGTCATCTCTGGCATCTGGCTACTTCATGACTAACTACTAGTGGTCAGTCACCAAGTCTCGATGGTTATCTTCTACATCTCCTGACTGCGCAACTAACCGCTAGCGGTCAGTCGCCAAGTCTCTGAATCCTGGCGGTTACTGGCAATCTTTCTCCTGACTGCGTGACCGGATGCCACGTGTCACTTTCGTGAAAAAAAAATTTCCTTCATTTTTGGGCATGGAAACTAAGGCATCAGATGACTGGGTGCATGCATGGCTAGCCTCCTCATTAGCTTCATATTAACATGTTTGCATTTTTCCTTATAAGGACTTCGAAATCCTTCTGAGGCATGAATGTGGGATAATGAGTTTCAATGTTTTAAAGCCATTTTCAAAATTTGGCTTAAAATTTAGTAGTTTTCCTATGCATTCATTCCTCCAGCCCTCAAGGGCCTACCAAGATCCTCTGGGCTCTCTTATTTACTTATAGAGTAAGCCATTTAGTATATAAATACCAAAAACCACTACTGTACAGTGAATGTGGGATAACTCATTTCCATTGTTTTCAAGATTATAGAGCTACCTGTAGAAACTGCTCACAAATGGTGTCCCACCTCTATTAAAAGAGATCATGAATGTCTTCTAATGGTTAAGGTTCCCGCTACTGTGGATTTACTTCTGTAAATTTGAACTTAAAATTTCCAAAAAACTTCAAAATACTCCTTCTTCTACTATCGCAGCATCTCTGTGGTTTCATTTTGCAGAAATTCAAAACAAAAAATCTTAAAATATCCTCCTCTAATGCTATCGCATGCTGCTGGCAATGAAGGTTTGTTTTACAATTTCAAAACCATCAAAACAGAACAAACTATTTCCTCATTCACTGCGCAAGACACCATGCTTTGAAGGTTTGAATGCTTGCACATGAAACGCGGGTCCCATAGTACTTGTTAAATGACGCTGGCAAAGGTTGAGGAATTAGGCTTTACACCTTCTGCTTTTCTTATTTTGAAAGTTCTAAACTCATTAAAACCTCCAAAAACCCATCGCGTGAGTCATTTCTTGCAAATGTTGCGCAAAATTTATGGTATTTGCTAGTTCCCATTTAATATGTTTTCTAACTTTTATTCTCTGTGCAACTCACCTTGGTCTCCTGCGCTATCTTCTTGCCCTTCTATGCAATGTATTACATTAAATTTACAAATGATTTTAATGTTTAAGAATTATATTAGTGCCATACTTTACGCAACATATCCTCCAAAGAAATCCGCACATAGCACTTTGTTTGTTGCAAATGAAACGTTTTAGAACTATCTCTCTTCAATGCGCGGCTTCTAATCATTACATTGTGCAAGCCATATTGGGCTTACATCTGCTGACAAATACTTGTAATGAAATGTTTTCTCAACTTTCACCTATCCCTCTATTACCTTCTACACAACACCCATTGTTTTACACCAATGCATTTTTGAGATTCCATGTGGTATTGACAACAATTATCATCTGCGGTGTCCCAAATATTTATAACTGCAACTTGCTTGAAGTTTTATCAAAGTCATTCACCTTAGGAATCCATCTGTCATCCTTCCATTTATACATCACTTAATTATTTAAATCAAACGATTCAAAAGGCTTCATTTTGATCCAGAAAACATCATTATTTAAATCACAATGATTTAAAAATAAATGTCATTGAAATTATGTCAAAAATCCCTTCTCTTTTAAACTGATGCCAAGTGGAAAATGAGGTGATAAAAAATTCCTCTAATGTGATCAAGTGTGAAAACATTGAACATGTAACCATCCAAAATCACATTTGGTAACTCTGTACACTTACCCCCAAAATGTCAACAGGCCTCTGGAAATGGTCTTAAAAACTGACTGAAACAAGTAAACCGACCCTGACACCTGGAAAAATGATTCATTCATCTACAATTACTATACATGCAAGAGGGGATTCACCAAATTCATCCTTAGGCATAAGATATAGCAGTGCAAACCTAGCCTTTCAGAAAACTTGTGTATGTGCAAATGCTGAAACAACATAAATCTCCTTCAGTTTGACCATTGCAAAATCATTGAAACAAGCTCTGAAATTTCACCATTAGGTCAAATAGTACATTCATATGCAATGAAAATGGTCCCACAATCGGATCTTGAAAATAAAATTCAGACAAAAATTTATCATTTCCCTAAAACGACCATTTTGCAAACCTAGTTTTGTTTTGCACTCTGAAACTGAACTTGCAAACCCATCAAATAGATCCTTCAGAATTTCAACCTGTGGACATAGAATCAATGTCACACATGGAACATGAATCTTCAGTTGTCTTCCTCTGAAAACAAACTATTAAACTGATACCAAACTGCAAATTTAGCATCTTAACACTTTTCTGAACTTAAACCATGCAAATATGCAGAAAACTGATTTGGATTTAATTTGGAAAAGTGATCAACTGGATTGATCAAAATCTGGAAATCTTCAAAGGGGTTCATTCCTAGGTCTGCAATGCAAATAAACTTTCAATTATGTCTGATCTTGAACTAGGTGCCAACAGGGAAGCCACAAAGTATGCCATTTAATTCTGAATTCTATATTTTCAGTGAAACTTTTAATAAATCAGAAATGGAAAGGCTCTGGAAAAGTGAGTAACTGGATTGGCAAGAATCTGTAAATCCTCAGGTGAGTATAGTATTATGTTTGAAATACAAGGGACAAGTCAATTATCCAAAATGTTCAACTGGGTATACATTTTCAAGACCTCAAAGTGGACAACTTAGCAATTATGTACTTGTAAACCCAGGAAATCGGAATTATTCACCAATGGAATGGTTCTAAAAAACTTGTCATCTGATTTTATAAGGATCTGAAAACTGGACATATTGGTTCATTTTCATGCCTACAATACCCGGGAACACATCATGATGTCATACCTATCCATATGATCAAAGATGCAGACCTTCAAAGTAAGGTATTCAGAAATCTGCATTCAACAACTTTTAGAAACTTAAAGTGCCAACAGAATCAGACTGGCAAATTGCTCAAATGGATTCATCACGATCTCGGATCTAAAACATAAACTCTTTGATATGCATGTAACACATTCCCAAAGCCAGTGGCCTATGAAACTCAACAGGGAGCAAGATAATCAGAAGCAAACTAGGCCCCAGACAACAAAATGACACTTTAGCAAAATGCAGAATTAGGTGACCCCCTCAAAATGACTACTGCATAAACATGTCAGATTTGGAACTTAGGAGTTGGAACCCACTGCATATTCCAAATGGAAGGTACTGAACCTTCTTCTCAATTGGTACATCATGAAAATCATCTGAGCATCCTTTTCAAGCATTCTAGCTGAGCCTTACACAAAATTTAAGGGTACTTACTTTGCTTAACTAAAAAACTTAACATGGTCACTCCAAATTTGTTCCAAATTTAGGAGTACCAACAAAATGGATATGGATTTATCTTGAGATACATGCTCATTTGAACACCTTTGAAGTGATATGTTTATTGCAAACTGTCTCTAAGGTTGTACATAGGGCTGGAATGATTTTGACTCTATTGCCCATGATAGAATAAGGCATTAATCTATTCATTTATTGGATTGTGGTTATTCAGTTCATTGTTTAAGTTTGGTGAGATCCTTTCCATATGTTCATCTCAATTTATACATATTTACTAAGCATTCATACAATCTCAAAGTATTTCAGTTTTGCATATTATAATATATTGTGTTCAGTTTGATTTCTTTAATGTTCTTTTGCCATATCTTGAGAGAGAAGATTTGGAATGTGTTCTATCTGGTATAAAAAGCCTTAAGGATTAAAGGATAACCTAGGTATAGGCCTACCAGCCTTGCTTTTGCAGATCCAAAATTGAAGAAGTTACAACCTTGTTTTGATTGAACTTGTTAGTTGACCAAATCACTTGGGTTTCCCAGCATTGGATTGGAAAGTCCATAGGAAATCTAATTTGTTAATTTGAGCACCAACCCAAGTTATCCAGAGTTTTATATTTTGGAGATTAGATAATAGTTGTACGAGTTTGTTTAAAAGTGCACTCTACTAGAAGGAAGAATCTAGAAGACCAGTAATCAACATTTTCCTTGAAAGAGGTCGCGACTCTACAATTTTAATGTAGTGATATTTTGGTAAACTAATTTTGTTGTACTAAGTTTTTATGTGGGGTAGAAGATCTCTGCATAAAGAAACCAGTGATCATTCAAAATTGGATTTTATGAATAAACTAAGGAGGGTAAAAAGATCTAAATAAAAAATGACATTTTCTTCTCTTAAAAAAATTGCTAAAAGACAATATAGAAATAATGGAGATCCTTTGTCCAGCCATAGTAGTGAGGATGAGAATAGGTATAATTTCTATTCAAATACAAACTGATGTAATTATCAAAGTGATCAAGATGAGAAGGAGGATGAAATTGATATAAGGATACAAAATACAATTTAAGAATTTTCCAATCTTATTCAAGATAGGAAGAAGTTTGCTAAGGCCTTAAGAAAACAGCCTGATGATGTTCTTGTAAAGTTTGGAATAACTAGGGATGAAATAATTACCCCCCCAAGAAGTAGAAGAGGATCAGAACAAGGTAATGAAGAAGAGAGGGGTAGAAATTAAGAAAGAAAACATAATGGAAAAACAATGAAGCATACTCATAGAAAAGATGCTAAGAAAATTCTAGACAACACTTATGACAACCCATTATTTCAAAAAAATAATGGAAATGCAAGAATAAATAATAATGATCATCAAGGGTAGTTTGATAAAGGTAATCATGCACATCAAAATCATGCTAACTGACATAATAATCAAAGGAATCAAAATCATATAAATAATTATCAGAATAACATGGGATGAAGGATGAATAATGAAGGTGGAAATCATGCTAATACTAGACCTCCTATGATCAATGAAAGATATAGACAACTTGATTATAGTAGTATTGTAGGATTCCCAAATCCTATGTCTAATGATTTAAGGAATGCAATTCCTTAGTTTTCAAGAAACGGAGTTCAATCTGCAGAGGGGCACTGCATAAATCTAAAAAATACCATTGATGAGCTAGAAGAATATAATGAAGATGTATCCATGAAATTATTTTTTTAATCCTTAATAGAAGATGTTGTTGAATGGTATAGGGGATTACCTGATCAATCTATATCCATTTGGAAAGATTTTGTAAATCACTTCGTGGAGAAATTTGGAGAACAGAATGATACATCTTTTGCTTCCCATGAATTGACCAGTATAAAAAAGAATCAAAAGGAGCCAGTTAAGGATTTTAACAAGAGATTTAATAAAGTGTTGTATAGAATTCCAAGAGATATTAGACCTGTTGATACCTTTTTGATAGATTTTTACATGAGTGCCTTTGATAATAAGACCAATTATGAAATCGGGTCTCATAAGCCAAGTACTTTAGTACATGCTTTCAAAATTTCTATAACTAAATTGAGAATGATAGAAGGAATCTAGCAGAATTGCTAAGAGGGAGGACACTCGATTGTTCAATCCAAAAGGTCCTAAGAAATACATAGATGAAGATAAATTAGATAAGCTTATGAATATGATGAAAGGCCTCCAAACGATTAATGGAAAATATAACTTCAAATACAACCAGAATAATTGACCACCATTCAGAAATGACAGATACAAATTGTTGGATATGCTTTAGAATATAACATGGAAGGATGGAAAACCAGTGAAAGAAGAATTGCATACTCTTGATCCATTGTCAAAACGAAATCATATGTTGGAGGAAAAACCTTGGTGTGATGTATGTAGGATGCCTCATGCAATGGAGAAATATTTACTAGCACAAGCTATTATAGAACCAGGTGAAGAAGATGAAAATCCTCAACCTACTACATATGCATTATAAGCAGATCCCATGTGGGGATATGATGATTAAAATTATTAAAATGAATACTACTATAAAAATGACCTCAACAGAGTGTACCAGTATGGGGACTATCAAGAAAGAACTTCAGGGTCGAGAAAATTGACAGAAGAAGAAAAAAGAGCATATAGAATAGCTGCAATTGAAGAAGTAAACAATAATTATAGATTAAGGAATAGAACTAGACAAAGGAAATCTAACCTAGGAAGCAATCCAAAGAAGGTGAAGCACAAAGATATTACTCAAGAGAAATAGGTAGAACCTCAGGTCTTTCTAAAAATAGCAAAAGAAAAAGTGATCAATAAATTTCCTCCCAATGAATGTTCTTTTATGTCTAATGCATTATCTCAAGTTAAAATATATATTCCTTTGCTTGAAATAGTTAAAATACCTAAATGCAAAAATGAATCTTTGAAAATATTGTCTAATGTAGGTAATAAGGAAGATCTTAACCAGTAAGTAAAGGATCCTCCATCAATTTATCTAGAAACTAAACAAAACAAAAATGGCAATCAAAATAATCTATTTTATCTTACATTATTAATAAACAATAAAATAGTGAAGAATTGTATGTTATACTCTGGTGCAACAGTAAAATTATGCCTAATGATGTTATGAAAGAGTTAGGAATGAATGTTCATACCAAATTTGGTAGATGTTATGCTATGGATAATAGATCAGTTCTTGTTGTAGGCATAATGAAAAATGTTGAATTTGAATTTCTATATGTGTTGAAATGTCATATAAAATGGATATTACTATTGTTGAAGTCCCTTCTATGTGTGTTATTTTGTGTACCTGTTGTCTACAACACAACACTTTAATAAGTCATTATATTAGTGAAATAACATGAAAATTATGAGTTAGCAAGCATATCAATCACTAAAATCGACCTATTGCTCCCTATCTAAGAAGAGTGTGAAATATTCTATAATTGCCCTCAGATTATGCATAAATCAGTGACATATACAAGCTTAGAATGGACGATTTGAATGAATTGAATCTAAAATTCTCAAGAAATATTCATTTTAAAGCTCCAAAGGAAAGATTATAATAATGCTAAGAAATATGAGCTAAAATGCATTAAGATAAATAAAAATAAGAGCCACATAAGTTTTCTTTCAACAATCAAGAATTAGGGGCCAATTGAGCTTAAAATTCATTCCATTTATAGAAGAATTTGATGAATGAGAGGTTAGGATTGAAAGTGGAAGAGAGGTGGAGATTGAATCTTTGGTGATCCATGTGAGGTGATCCAAGTGATTTAACTCTTATTGGCTAGGGAATTGACATTCCCTTTTGCAAATATGGAGTTGTAATTAGGATTTATTTAATTCCTTTTTATTAATTACTTTATCCATATTTTTTATTTAATTAAATTGATTTGATTGGCTAAGGAAATTAATGTAATTTAGTGATAAGATCACTTTAGGCGATTAAATTTGATTTAAATGAATTATGCAAATAAATTGAAGAATTGTCTTGACATAATTAGGGGTATGATCACACTTAGGGAAAATAGGGTCTATGGTTAGAGAAGACCAAATTAGGGTGGTTACATTTGCCCCTCTTTGAATTGATGTGCGAGCAATGCATTGATTCAAAGAAAGTTTTGAAGTTAAATTCAAAAGTTTAATAATTTCACACTTGATTGAACGAAATGTCTGATGAGATCAGTCTCATACTTGATTGAACTAAAACTGATAGAATTTACTTTAAACTTGATCGAACAAAGGTCAATAAACAAAGATCTTAAAAATACCAATTCTCAACTTGGTTGTTGTAGAAGAATTGATAATACTAACTCTGAACATGATCAAACAAAGGTCAGTACAAAGTTGCCAGGATCTTAATAAGAATCTAAGAAAATATAGACATAAGATATCCAACTTGTGAGAACTGAAGCCTTCCATCCAATAGTCCCGACTTAGTCGAGGGAAGCGGTCATGCCCTTAGTCTTTTGATGACGAAGTCATTTTAATGCTTTCTGAGAAAGAATTTGATTGATTTAAGTGTGATCATGCCCCCTCTGTAACGAAATTAAAGGAAAAAGAATAAAATCACTCTGTAGAATGATATATCACTTGAATTGATCAATTGAATCGAGAAAGAATCAACTAAAAGAAATGGAGAAACGAAGGTGTGTTAAGAGAAAACACATTTTTACCAAGTTAATCACGTTTAGAAATGTGAGTTTTGAGTCTGATAAAATGATGTTGGACCAAGAGTTTGATGAATAATGTGAAATTTGATGATATAGAACCTGGAAAACTGATTGTGTAAAGCCTATGAATCATTTTCAGAACATATAGAGTGATTCTGTATTTTTGGTGATTGTCATAAAATTTTTACTCTGATATATAAAACATCATCTGCGCATTTGATTTTGTTCTGGATTGATCAGAAAAAGAATAAAATTGAGTTGCAATAGTCTGGAAAGAGTTTCGGAGCTCCTAAATATCTCAAAAAGTCAAATATATATCTCAAAATTTACTTTTTACCCATTCATTTTATCTTTTATCCTTGGTAATTTGAGAGCTCTACAGAGAAGATGGTGATCACCATGGAGAAGCATTTATTCAAGCTCGTGTGATGACATCAACATCCAGCCGACTACCCACCACCGATAAGTACCTCAAAACCTGCCTGTCCATATTTTTAGTTTTCATTTTTATGCATTTTTGAAGTAGTTAGATAAATTTTCATTTTACATCACATCATGTTTTTGGGATCACGTCTAGTTAATCTTGTGTCGCATCCCATTTTCATCAAAAATCTCGTGTTGTATCTCATTTTTTCTAGATCGCACCCTATTTTGAATTCATCATCGCATATGGTAGTTGTAAATAGGGATTTCAATTGTTTCACGTCCTGGTAAAATAGGCTCGCACCCTGCATCCCGCGTCGTATCTTTTTAAAACAGGATCGCTTCCTGGATGCCCCATCACATCCTAGAAATTGTAGTGTATCCTGTAAAAAGGATCACACCCCATGTAAACAGAGTCATTTCTTGTGTTAGAGTTAGTTTACTTCCAATTTTGACTATTTTTCTCCATCTGACTATCAAAACACTTAGCTGATAACATTTTTGTATTGTTTCCTTGGTTAAAATGCTGATTTGAATCATTATTTGTTGTCTATTAACAGGTTCCTTTTGAGGTTGTGTCTTTTCAAGGACTATACCTAGGTTGTGTCCATGCTTTATCCCGATCTTTGACATAGGATGAGGTAGAGATTGTCACCCGAGTAGGTTTAATTGCTTTGAGAGATTTACTCAATATCAAGGTGAATCGGGGGTTGTTGATTGCGCTTACCAAGAGATGGCATTTAGAGAGAAACACTTTTTATCTCCCAATCGGTGAGATGACAGTCACACCTGAGGATTTGTGGCACATTCTACAAGTTCTAGTTATGGGCCGAGAGGTTCAGTTTGAGGCAAGTACTATTACAGCTATTTCCATGGCTCAGGGATTCTTTGCAGATGATTCTATATCTCGCTGGTACCTTACCTGGGATTACATGTGTGATCATTACAATCATCTTCCTATTTACTTAGCCAAATTGATTGAAGGCGTTCTCATGCCTGACAAAGGACAAAACGGTTTCATGTGTGGTTGGGTCGATATATTAGACAAGATGGTAGTATTTTCCTATAGATTTGCATGGGGTAGCTATATTTTGGACAATATTTATCGAGAGTTTCACAATATTGTTTATCAATACTCCCACAGCATGACTGTATGGATTCTTGTGTTACAGATCTGGGCCTGGGAGCATATCCTTGCGACATGGCTGATAGTAGATAGGAAACATGGTGCAGGAGAACCTAAAGTAAAAGAGGAAAAAGAGGTTAAGAGTCCTTATATCAGATATTAAAATATATTTGATTCATTTGTGATGTATTTGAGTCCATATGTAAGGCTATGTGAAGCCATTTA
>MU227058.1:5505532-5539547 GCA_018584345.1 Thuja plicata
AGTTGTCATAAAAAGTTGTAATGCAAAATGCAAATAAAAGAATGTCAAGAAAATGCATAATGGTTAAAAGAATGTAAGGAGATGGTTTAAAAGGTGGTTGGGAAGTTGTAAACCACCAAAACCACTACAAAAGCATTTTAATAGTCATTCCAAATCAATATGAGAAGAAGGAAACATTTTGGAGTAATTTTGAGATTTTCTAATATAGATATTTTGATTGGTTTTTCAGTTTTAGTGTTGGTTCCAGGTATTTTACGGCCATGTAAGACCTGAAAACCCTATAAATATGTAATTTTTAGATATTAGGATGAATTAAATTCCTTCTCCTTTTTGTTTGGATTAATTTCATTCTATTTTGAGAAAGTTATGGCAGTTTTGGTAAAAGTTGTCAATTGCAGATTTGAGGATTTCAGGGAACAGTCATGTTGCAGCATTTGGTACGGACACATTTCAGTGAATCAGGACCTATAATAATATTAATTGGAAATATATGTGAATTATATTTCATTCCCTTTTGGTTTGAATCATTTTTATGCAGATTTGTAAAATTTATGAGCATTTGAGTAGAAATTGGTTTTTAAAAATCTGCATTAGAGTCGCAGGAAGTGATTTGGGTTTGTAAAATTATATATGGATGGGAAAAATAAATAGTTTACATATTATGAAACTATATTCATATATACTTCAGATGGAATTGGTTTGGTGTCATTTGGAGTTGTTTTGAGAAAGATATAGGATGCCCTAGGCAGGGTTTGGTGTTTTAATTCTGAATAATGACAGGGATATGGACCAGAATTTGCAGTCTGAAACAATAATTATTTGAAAAATAAAATGGAGTCATAAGACCTTATAATTTTTGGAAATGTTATTTCTTGACGTTGGCTAAAAACTTTATTCTTTCCAGAAAAATTTATATTGTGATTTGATGGGTCAAATGAATCAATCTTTAAAGATTGTCTTGAAGACAACAATGTTATCAAATCAAGAGAAAGCTTGATGTTTTTGTTGTGGTTTACCTCATGAGATGCCTCTATATAAAGACATTATTGAATGGATGTTGAAAGGATTAGAAAGGATCCTATTGATTATTTGTTTAGTAAGATGCTCTGCATCACAACACTTGGATCAACACCCTTATGTGTACATGTACTATGGATGGATTCAGTAACCCCATTTGGGTAAGGTAGAGTATTGGTGCCATTTATTTGATGAAATGGCTATAGTTATATGGCGAACATACCTTGATTGTGAGGAGTGGACTTCAGACAAGTGGAAAATGTCATAATTTTTTTAGAGCAGGTACTTTATTGGACATACCAAGTACATTGTAGAGCGCTTCTTGGTTACATGAGTATTGAGACAGTATGGTCGTGTGTAGGGCAGATGTTAGGACGTGTCAGTTTACGCCCGGATCTGTGATGAGGAGCCACTGTTGGGTGCCCGATTGGTTTATGAGACTGCAGAGTGTGAGATTAGCAAGATGGTTGTAGTTGGTTGGGACCTTATTTTAGATGTTACATATGCAGGTTGTTTGGATGGATATCTTGCACATATTTTACAACATCCATGTCCATAATTCACAACTCTAGATGAGGAAGTTCCTCAGATAGAGGACCCATTAGATTACAATCCAACTGATGACATACCATTCCGAGGTAGATCTAGAGTACAATGAGAGAGGAGAGATGGGGGAGGGATGGTAGGAAAAATGGGAGGCACCCCCCTCTAGATAGAGGACAGGGTCTGGATGATTAGGATGATGGTGGAGATGATAGGGGTTGTGGAGTAGTGGGTTTGAGTGGAGAGGGCACCAGTGGTAGACAGACTCACCACAGGTTCGTGGCTCCATAGAGAGATCCAAGTCCATTGCTGACTAGAGAGTAGTAGAGACAGTAGCAGAGACAATAGCATAGACAACAAGATAGATCCACTAGACAGGATACAGGTAGAGGTCCTGGTAGAGATGGTGATGCATTATCACAGTGTGAGCATGAGCATGAGCATTTTAGAGCTAGGATCATGACTGTAGAGGCATTGTTGGAAGATAGGTATGCACATCTTGAGCGATTGAGAGAAGAGAGAGACACACACAATTGCACTGCTATACACCAGGGTCAGTGAGCTACATATTACTTTCGATTATATCATGCTGTAGTTCTAGAGGGCCAAAGATCTCCTTCATATTCACATATTGCATAGCAATCTAAGGGGGTGATGCCTCCACCAGCTCCTTTTGTACCACCACCTCCTCCTCTAGATCAGGGAGAGGGTGGCAGTCAGACCTAAAACTACCTGATCAATATCACCAATAGTCCTCCACCAATTATGCTAAAATACTATGATAATATCTGAATTATGCTCAAATTTCTAGGATTCTTAATGCTCTCAAAATGGCTTCTATTTATAGGATTTTCCCAAGTATAGGGGGTGGAGTTAATTGATCATAGTGAAGCTATGGTTGAGTGAGAGGATTTAAAATGGTTTCAAATGGGGGGAAAATTTAAATTCTTGTCTCAAAGGTTGGGACAAAGAGACAAATTTGAGCGATTGAGATTAAAAGTTCAAAATGAGTGATTGAGATTGCAAATTTAGGAGTGATCCATGTGCTTTGTGTTATCAATTCCCATTGGTTGCTCAAATTTATGTTGAAAGATATTAGGATTATTTAATTCAATCAATTAATTAAATTATCCATGTAGGGATGAATAGGTTCAATTTGATTTTTGATTCTAAAGTATACAATTAATTGATTAAAATCAATTATATAATTTTAATTATCCCTTTTAGGCTTATATTTGATTATTTGATGTCATGGTTAATTAATCCTTTGATTTAATTTAATTTATCCCAATTTGATTTAATAAATATCCATTTGATTTGATTTTGATCCATTTTGATGCAATTTGATGAGATTAGGAGCAATTTGATGAAAAATATAGATTTGGTTGTTTAGAGAACACCTGGTCAATTTTAGGTTTCTACAAATGCCCCTCTTTGAATTGATGTGCGAAGCGCATTGATAAAAAAGAAAATTTGATGTCCTGATCATTGATTTGATGTTGATTGATTAAAGCAAAACTTGAATCAAAAAATAATAACCAGATATGAAACTCTGATGCAAAACCTGATAAGAAACTGATGCAATGCCTTGATTTGATAGATGCAAAACCTAATGCGAAACTGATGTAGAATTCCCCACTGATAAAATTTTTAAATTTTAATGCCCTAGATTTGATGTAAGATATGATGTAGAATCCTAATTTTGATGATATGACGATGCCTCCTTAGAAATGAAAGCATAGTGATGTCCAGCTGCAAAAGATTAATGAAACTTATGTAGAATAAGATCCAATATGTTTTCATTTCTGAAAAACATTGATGATGATGATGATGTCACAACATGGCCCAGTGTGCAAAAAATGAAGATTAGGTCTAACTGGGTCAAAAATCTCTCCAAAATTAGGTCAAATAGCTTAAATAGGTTGAAAACCCCAAATTTATTATTAATTTTCACTTTTTACCATAGAGATTTTTCTTTGATCTTGGTGAGATTAACAACGATGATGGTCCCCATTCAAGAGCATTGGTTTGATTGAGTATGTTGGTATCAGAGACCATTAGACTATGGACCTCTGGTAAGTTGTTTTGACCTTCCTGGTGCATTTATTTCAATGTTTTAATAGCATTTATTGCATCCAAAGATGCTTTCTAGATTAGAATGTGCAAAATTCCACCTAGGATAGTTTTAATGATGCCTAGGGTTGTTAAATGTTTCATTCACTCTATGAAATGACGCGTATGAGTAGTAAAACACCACCTAGTAGTTAGGTCAAAAATTGCATCCAATGTTTAAAATTCCACATAGCAAACCCTTCGATAAATGTATGTTTTAAATTCTTCCTAGGAAGTTTTAAATGATGCCTAGGGTTTAGAAATGTCATATATACTATAAAGTAACACCTTTGATGATTGAAATGATGCACATGATGTTTGATATGATGTGTGGTGTGAAATTACACGTACACTTAGCCAAGTGACGCTTGCTAGAAATTGATGAAAAACCTGATTTAGGATGAACAAACTGCTTTCGATTGATCATCTGGATTACTGGATTAATTTCCAAGATAGATATATGTGTTTCAATGATTCTACTAAGTGGTTATAATGTTAGAATAATCATATAAATGGATGTTTGATGTGTCAATCAGATTGGGTAGAAAAACTGATGTATTGATCCCTTCTCAAGATCTAAAGGTTAGGAACAATAGGTTGATGTGCTCAAAAAGAGAAAGGATAGATTTGATTTTTTAGATTGAATTGAAATGATCCACTTATATAAAGATGCTAATATAATTCACTTTGTTTGCAAAATGTAGGTACATTTCCATAATTTATATGTACAGAATGTTGCGTCTCGGATTTTTGATTTGGCTGATGAGCTGATGGATCTAGAGAGATGGAGCAGTGTGGTTTAGTATTCCTTCTTGATCTCCCTTGGTTTCAGCTGAACTGAGGTTTACTTATATCTATGGCAGAGCGGTGGCACTATGACCATAATACTTCCCATTTACCCCTCGGCCAGATGACTATCACGCCTAAGGATGCATATATATTGTTGAGGATTCCCACCCAAGGAGAGAGAGTATATTACGATTAGGTATACAATGGTAGTGCATGTAGATAGGTGTTTGAAGATGATACTATTGGAGATGATACCATTACGTGGGCTCAGTTTGCTTCATTTCCCACTTTGCTAGTGATCTTAGGTGCAGCGATTGGTGGTTTACTTCTGCCAGATAGACGAGGTCACAGATTCTTAGTCGGATGGGGTCATATTATGGAGGACTTATTTGCACATCCTTAGAGATTTGATTAGGGCTCTTATGTATTGGCATATTTGTATCATGATTTGCATGAGGTTTTTTATAGAGTGAGTGTAGTGATATCAGCGGGTGCAGTTTTGTTATAGTTGTGGACCTGGCAGCACATCCCGATCATGAGACCTATAACAGCACAAGTGCGAGGTCAAGGATATCCTTATGCATTCTTTTATGATGGCATGGTTGTCCAGCATCGTCTGGGCAAGGGTGAGTATTGGCTGAGGGCTATTGATGATATTGATAAGGTCGTGTGGAGGCCAAAAATGTGTGTGTTATTTTGTGTACCTATATTCTGCAACATAATACTTCAATAAGTCATTATATTAGTGAAATAAAATGAAAAGTATGATTTAGCAGGCATAACAATCACTAAAATTGACCTATTGCTCCCTATCTAAGAAGAGTGTGAAATATGCTATAATTTCCCTCAGATTATGCATAAATCAGTGACATATACAAGCTTAGAATGGAAGATTTGAATGAATTGAATCTAAAATGCTCAAGAAATGTTGATTTTAAAGCTCCAATGAAAGATTATAACAATGCTAAGAAATATGAGCTAAAATGCATTAAGATATATGAAAATAAGAGCCGCATAAGTTTGCATTCAACAATCAAGAATTAGGGGCCAATTGAGCTTCAAAATCATTCCATTTATAGAACAATTTGATGAATGAGAGGTTAGGATTGAAAGTGGAAGAGTGGTGGAGATTGAATCTTTGGTGATCCATGTGAGGTGATCCAAGTGATTTAACTCTTATTGGCTAGGGAATTGACTTTCCCTTTTGCAAATATGGAGTTGTAATTAGGATTTATTTAATTCCTTTTTATTAATTACTTAAGCCATGTTTTTGATTGGTTTGATATGATTTGATTTAATTGGCTAAGGAAATTAATGTAATTTAGTGATAAGATCACTTAGGAGATTAAATTTGATTTAAATGAATTATGCCAATAAATTGAAGAATTGTCTTGATATAATTAGGGGTATGATTACACTTAGGGAAAATAGGGTCTAGGGTAAGAACAAACTAAATTAGGGTGGTTACACCTTCCAATTATGGGATTCTTATATCTAGCCAATGGTCTAGTTTAGTAGGGGGTAGTATTCAATAAGATCTTTCTTATGCTTCTATCCTAGTGAATGGCATGTGAGAATTGATAGGGAGACTCGAAGTCCATATATTATTGAAGATGTGGATCCAAGCCTGGTCACACATTTCTGTCACTCTGATATGGATAAATTTTAGGTGAGTATTTCAAAAGATCTTGTAGACATCCAAAAATATTAATATTAATTTCCCTTTTGTTCATCTAACTATTTAATTAAATTAATTATATAGTTTCATCTATGGCATTTATATATTTTATAAATACTATCCTAATGTATTTTATTTAAATATATTTCCCTCAAAATTCCCCCTTTTAATAAATTCATATTTATTAAATCCCTCCATAAAGTTAAAATTCCTCTAAACTTGGTTTAAATAAAATCACTTTATTTAAACCCACTTTATTCCCTCCAAATCCCAACTCTTTCTAGTAATCCCCTAATCTTGATTAAAAAGGTACTTTACATCTAATCATGTGCACAATCCTCCTTTGACTTTTCCAACCTAACCCTCAATCTCAGCCACTCATCTCCCTTCCACCTGTTAATCTCAACTGTCTATTTCCTTTTCAATTCTATAAAAGAGGCCTTCCTCTCTTGCATTCTCATCTCTCATCTTTGTGATATTGTTATTATGCTAGATTTACTTTAGAATTCTCATTTCTAGTTTCATTGTTTTTGAGCTTAAATCACATAGAAGTTACATGCAATGATCATTTTGGTAAATCGATCATAGTTTATTTTCCTGAATTTCACTCAAATCCATAGTAGCTTAATCATTTGGAGAAGTTTGATACTAGTTGTTCCATACTAGTTCTTGAATCTTTCTTCCATTTCATCCATTGTTTCATTGATCCTAATCATTCACTTGGGGAATTCCTTGATATTTTGTTTGAGAGAGCACATTCACACCTCCATAAAAGAGCAAATCAAACAAGCCTCTTGGGTGTAACTTGTTTTATCTCTATCCATTGATAGGAGGATAATTTATGTTTTCATGCTTTCTTTTATCTCATTTGGATTTTAGATGCTAACCCTCTGATGATTTCATTTTTTTGTGAGTGATTGCAGGCTGATATTTTCCTTGTATATAGATGTAATGCTAAATACCCAATCTATTAGGTTACATGCAAAATTAAGTAATAATACAATTTGGAAAATCTATTTTGATGGTGCTTGTTGTAAGGACGGTAATGGAGCTGGTGTTATTTTCTTTGCCCCTTATAAGAAAATATTTAAATATTCCTTTTTATTAGATTTTGAATGCACTAAAAATGTTGCAGAGTATGAAGCCCTATTACTTGGTTTGAGAATAGCTATTAAAAATGGAATCATATGTTTAAGTGTCTTTGGAGATTCTAAATTAATTGTTTCTCAAGTTATAAATACATTTTTTACTAAGCATCCTCCTCTTAAAAGGTATAGAAATGAAGTATGAGACTCTATAGAATATTTTGTTTCTTTTTCTAATAACTGGATAGATAGATCAAAAAATATCCTTGCAGATTTTATGGCTAATTTGGAATTAAGTAATAATGACATTCCTTGTGAAGACATAGTCCAAGTAGAAGTTAAAACTAGGCCTATTGTACCTTATAATGTTAATAATTGGAAAATCTTTAAGGATGATCAAGATCTAATCATATTTTTAGCATGTGAGAAAGAATATGAAGATCAGTTGATAGACTTAAATGCTCGTGTTGAGATAGAGGATGGGAAAAAAAAATTGTTTGGAAAGGAAGTCATTCAACTTAAGACCAATAAGGTTCCAAAAGGCCTTGTATCACTGGAAATATTGTTTGATAATAAAGATTCAAAAATAGAAAAATAAAAATACTAATGTCACAATGGATGAAGTAGAGAAGATAAACTTGGGAAATGAAGAATCTCCAAAAGAAATATTTGTGGGTAAAAGATTAACCCCCAAGATTAGAACACACATTATCAAACTATTGATAAAGTATAGACATGTATTCTCTTGTTCCTATGATGACCTTAAGGCTTACCAAGAGGATGTCTTTCAGCATGAGATACCTTTAAAACCAAATGCCAAACCATTCAGGAAAAGGAAGAGACCAATAAACCCTACTTTAGCTCCCAAGATGAAAGATGAATTATTCAAGATGAGGGATGTTGGCATAATAAAACCAATTAGACACTTAACATGGTTTTCAAACTTGGTTCCTTTTAGAAAAAAGAATGGTGATATTAGACTTTGTGTAGAGTTCAGAAATCTAAATATATCATCATTAAAGGATAAGTATGCATTGCCAAAGATGGAAACATTATTGCAAAAGGTCATAGGAAAATAATTAGTATCAATGTTGCATGGGTTCTTAGGGTATAACCAGGTGAAATTAAAATAAGAGGAGAAATATATAACAACATTCAATACACCTTGGGGTACCAATGTGTATGCTAGAATGCCTTTCAGACTCACTAATGCAGGGGATACTTTCCAAAGAGAAATGGATGTGGCTTTTGAGTATTTTATTGATGTAATTATGGTGGTCTATAAGGATGACCTAACTACTTACTCCAAAAATGGCAGAGGATCATTATAAGCATTTGGAGAAAATCTTTCAGAGATCCCTTGAATATGAAATATCATTGAACCCAAAGAAATGTTTTTTTGCAGTTATTGAAGGAAAAATGTTAGGACATATTGTATCCAAAGATGGAGTGAGAATAGATCCCAAGAGAATTGAAGAAATATATAAAATTGAGGTCCCTAATAATGTCAAAGGGATCCAATCTTTCTTTGGGAAAATAAACTTTGTGAGAAGGTCTGTCCCAAATTTTTCAGAGATAATTAAACCAATTGTTGTGATGTTGAAAAAGGGTGCAAACATGAAATGGACTGATGAGGCTTTAGAAGCATTTATTAATATCAAAAAGGAAATTAAAGAGGATCATGTTCTCAAGTCCCCAGATTATACCAAACCATTTCAAATATTTTATTTTTCATCATACCATACTATTGCAGTTGTCCTATTACAAAATAATAATAAAGGTTATGAAAAACCAATAGCATTTTTTAGTAAAACTCTTCAAGCCTCATAGTTGAATTATGATATAAATGAAAAAAAGATTATGCACTTGTGAAAGCATTAAAATCCTTCGGGAATTATTTGGTTGGGGTAAAAGTCATATCTTATGTTCCTAATGTAGCAATAAAGGATATATTCAGACAGTCAGAAGTCACTGGGAAAAGATGAAGATGGGTGAATCAAAATCAGGAAATTGATATAGAAATTCAAATTACTAAAATTGTTAGAGGACAAGGATTAGAAAAAATAATTGTAGAATCAAACATGGATGCATTACATGTTAATCAGGTGGATTTAAGTGAAACTCAAACAAGTATTGAAATGTGCCCTTGGTACACTAATATAATACATTTATTAAAATACATGAAATGTCCAGAAATCCTTATAGATATTCAGAAGAGGATAGTAAAATTGTAGGCATCTAAATATGTCTTGATACAAGGGGATTTGTATTGGAAAAATAGGGATGGTATACTTATTTTTTTTTAGATGTGTACCAAGCTGTGAAATTTCTTAAGGATCTTCATGATGGGGCATATGGCAGACATTTTTCAGCAAAGACAACTGCCCATAAAATATTTAATTTAGGATACTATTGGCCATGTTTGTTTAAGGATTGTTATAGATATATTCAGAAATGTGAAGCATGTAAAAAAAATTCATGAAAGCTCAAATATAATGGTGCATTACCTCTTAAACCCATGTCTATTGAAGAACCATTCCAAATGTGGGGAATAGAATTCATAGGGGAGATCACTGATACTTCTAGTGGTGAATACAAATGGATTTTGGTGGCCACTGACTAATTCACTAAGTTGGTGGAAGTCATACCTACTAGACAAGCTACTAGTAAGATTATGATCAAACTCCTGACTGAAAACATATTAACAAGATTTGGTGTTCCTCATAGAATTGTTTATGATAATGCCATGTATTTTAGATTTGCAAAGTTTACTGAATTTCATGAGAAATATGGAACAAAGATTTCTTATTCGTCCCCTTATCATCCATAAGGAAATGGCCAATTAGAACGGAGTAATAAAAATATAATCAAAATAATCAAGAGAATGTTGAGAAACAACAAGAGAGCATGGGATTCAAAGTTACCACTTGCACTTTGGGCAGACAGAATTACAATCAAGAAATCTAATGGATATGCACCATATGAACTTATCTATGGAAAGAAATATCAGTTACCATTGAACAATTTAATACCAGTATAAAAATTTGTAAATGAAGAACAGTTGGAGGAGGGGGAATTCATGAAGGATATATTTTATCAGCTTGCAGAGTTGGATGAAATGAGGAATCAAGCTCAGGAAAGAAATCATGAATTACAACAAGTGAAGGTTTTGTTTGATAATAAGACCACAAAAAGAAAGTTTCAAGAAGGAGATTTGGTTTTTAGATGAAATGTAAAAGATCAGGACAAAGGAAGACATGGAAAATTTGATGCTCTATGGGTAGGTCCTTTTGTCATCATTGGTAAAGGAGGTGAGAATTATTATCTCCTACA
The DNA here is from genome assembly GCA_018584345.1 of Thuja plicata. NCBI lineage: Eukaryota > Viridiplantae > Streptophyta > Pinopsida > Cupressales > Cupressaceae > Thuja > Thuja plicata. The sequence continues at coordinate 5,516,090 of MU227058.1, forward strand.
AGATTTAGAAGGTTATGCTCATGAACTTCCAGTACATGGTCAGTATCTTAAACCATTCTTCTCTTGAACGTTTTAAGAGGAAAGTTATTTTTCTCATTTGTATACTATGTATTATAATATTTTGTTCTCCTAATGGTCTTCTTTTCCAGAGATAACTAGGATCTCGCTATATTCACTAGGAATACACGTCCCCAAAAAGAGCCACTGGTAGAACACAATTTTGTAGATTGATTTTGCATGTATAAATAACTCAAGGAAGTATAGTCTATGCCCATATTATTATGACTTATGATTTTATTTCATTAATCATGCTATTGTTCAAGTCTTGTATTTCTCAGCCTAGATATTCATATTTGAACTTATAAATCTAGTCATTGTCTATATTTTTCGCAGGTTTTTTATTGGTCTACTCCTTGCGCAGATCAACGGTGAAGATCAAACTCCATCAATGGTTGGTGTAATCCTGCAAAGAAAAAGTAAACAATTCTTACCCATTTGCGGAATCATGACTAACTTCCACGTGTTTGATGAGGTCTCAGTTGGGTGGGGTCAAATACAATTAATCATCAAGCAGATCAAATTGAATTTGATGGTTGGCGTAATCCCACTAAGAGAAGATGTAGATTATTTATTCATTAAGGGATTAAGACTGACTGCCACGTGTTTGGGACCCACCTTTTCTAAGAAACAAATTGAAAGAAGATCTATATTTAATCTTTGATAAAGATCAGATCTTCTCTATGGTTGGCGTGATGCCTCAAAGGGAAAGGTGAACATTGTTCAATCATTAAGGCATCATGACATGATGACATGTGTCTCACTTGTTAGATGATATCAAATTTGAATACTATTCATGTTGTTGACATTCATTTTTTGTCACTAATGTCAACATATGTTTCTGTGAAGAGGAAAGATTGGTTATTTGACTGACAGAAGTGTACGAACACCGTACAGATGTTTCAGAATGATCAAAGATAGAGATATGGAGATAGATGTGTAATTACCTTATTTCTAATGTCGCTTGACTTGAGGTTACATATTGATAGATGATTTAGTGAAGACTGGTTTGTGGACTTTGACAGTAATGCTTGATAGAGCAGGTCTCTGTATTTTACATATATCTTATAGAGGAAGATGTTTTAGTGTATGCAAGCTTATGGGATGACTGAGGAAACATTGAAGAATGTTCATTATTGATCGATAGTTGTGAAAGTATTGGTGACATCATCTATGGCATGTATTCTGGAGGAGACCTATTTTGGTGGCCAACTTCAAACATGTAGCATGTATTATGAATTTTGAGCGTGGATTGTGGATCATGGAGTATAACTGATGGATTGTAATTGATGTTTACTTGTTTTAGGTACCGTGTGTATCTTAGCAAGGGGTTAAACAATTATTTGTATATTGGGAAATCCTAATTGGCCAACCTAATTAATTGTTTGTGCATTTGGGAAAGATTAATTGGCCAACCTAACAAATTATTATAATAGGGTATATATGAGTGATATTTTCTTTTGGAAAGATGTGGTAGAGATTGAAAAGGAAGAGAAGTGTAAGCTATGAGGCTTGTTTTTCTGCTAGATTTAGAGTAGAGTTTGTGATAAGAATACTTCATTGGAACTGACCAAGCAAATATAGTTGCTATCAGACACTTCTCTGGATTGTATATTTCTTATATACACTTGTTAGGATTGTGAGTCCTTGAGGGTGGCTTTAACCTTATTTGGGAAGTGTGCCTAGGTAGTGAGCCTACTACTTTTCTTGATTCCTAATAGGGTATGTCTTCTAATAGGGACTATATGCTATAATATTGTAAGAAGCTCCTAACATGGCTAAATCCTTTAACAGGGATACTATACTCTCAGTACATTATTTGTGGGTGCTAATTCCCACCGGGGTTTTACATTTAATAGGGTTTCCTCAACAATAGTTATTGTGTTATTGTATTGGTATTTACTATTTTATCATTTGCATTGTAGTTTTTATTTATAAAAGTATAAAGTTTAATACTCTATATCACAAGTGATTCACCCCCCCTCTCAGTTGTGCTTGTAGGTTGTTATTCCTAACAATTGGTATCAGAGATACTGGTCCTTAGAGAGAAATCTCAATAGCTTGAGGTGATCCTAAAGATGACTTACTATAGGAAGGATAGTCTTAAGTTTTATCCTAAAAACTTTGAAAATTGGAAGAACAAGATGAGAACACATTTTCTATGTTTGGGAATTGACTACTAGATGATCACAAAAAAGAAGAAAAATAAAGTGATTGGGGATGAATTGGAGAAAGCTACTGAATATGATAAGAATATATTTTCATGTAATATGGTCGAAAGGGAATCATTGATTAGTGCACTTTTTGAAGGTGAATTCACAAAACTAAAAGATTTGGACTCTGCACATGAGATTTGGACAAGATTGGAGGCACTATATGAAGGAGATAAGTTTACAAAATAGGAAAAGTTACAAAACTGGAAGACAAAGATGGAATCACTAAAAATGAGAGAAGATGAGAACATTAGGGCATATGGATAGATAATTACTAAAGTGGTTACTAGCATTAGAAACTCTAGAGGTGTATGTGGTAAATTTGGCCTTGTTAATTCACCATACACTTCAACATAGTCCTTCTTCACTAGGTACACACAAGAATGAATATGAGTTATTCATCCTGCCTGCTTGCATGATTCAACCTGTTGCCTTCTATCTAGATGAAGTTTCAAAATAGCTCTCAGAATGAGAGTCTCACAACCATGGACCAATCTAGGAACGAAGGATTTATCATGATGGATGCAATACATTGCAATATTATACTAAGAAATGAGAGATATGAGATAATCTAAGACATGATGATCAATGCAATTATTCTAGAAATTGAAGTTATTCTATTGCAAAAAAAAATGATATTATTCTATATGAAGTTATGACAATAATTCAGTATTCTAACAATGCATATTTTCTCCAGGGGTTTTAGGGTGTAATCGGGGGGTTTTGAATGAAGAATGAGAGTTCTTTTATAGACTCAGAGATGATCAGAATAGAAAATTTCCTCTTTAAAATAAAACAGATAGAAAAGCCAGTTAAAGTTAGAAAGCTTTATTGAAAAGAATTCAATAAATTGTTTTCTTCCTGCTTTAACTGTTTTATTTTTTTGATTTAATTCTGTTTTATTTGATTTTAATTGTTTTCTTTCTTTTTAAAGCACAATTAATTCAAAGATTCTATTTCTGAACAGAGATAAGATTTTTGAGAGAATATTCAATTAATTAAATAAATATGACCTCATAATTGCTTTTTCTCAATTATCTGAATAATTAAATTCAATTATTGAAATGAGGATATTTATTTAATAATTAAATATAATTTAGTTCCTTTTCATGTGTCTTAGCTAAAGAGGGTGAATTTAATTTAATTAAAGTGCTAGGACTTTATAATTAAATTAATTCTATCATAAGGTTTGTTTAGCTAAATAGATATTTAGGAATTAAATATGATGTATGATTAATGCAGATTTAAGATTTTCTACATTTGACACTCAAGTTGAGTAGAGTCAGTCAAAAACTCAGAATTGCCTAGTACAATAGGACTTTGATGATCCAGAATAATGACAAATGCAACAAAATTGGTTAGGGTTGCAAGATGCCAATTTTGGGGTGTTACATTTTGCCCCTCTTTGAATTGATGTGCGAGCAGCGCATTGATTCAAAGAATAGTCTGATGCTTGAAGCACAGAAGAATAGATTTGAAAATTGATGATGCAAAGATTTCAGAGCCATCTCCAGAACAGAGCTTGACTCTCCGAATTCTAGGTTAGGTTTCCAAGACGCTAGTCAAATAGAGTTTTCAAGGATCATCTTTAGAACGAAGCTTGATCCTTACGGATCTAGGTTAGAATGCCCCTGTTAGTAAACAGATTTGTCTTCCAAGAAAACACTTACAAATTAACCCTACAATGCCCAGACAAGAAGACTCAATCAACACTAACAGTTGGGTCACTTCGCGATTGGACAGCGTAAGCGCCCTCTAAATTATTTTGGGTACATCTCCCCGTACAAGATTTGCAATGAATCTTTTATGACAATTTCACTGGTTAGCTTTTAACCCAAAAGCTTATAAAGGCTACAGTATCATTCTTAGATGATATGCTATTGAAAAATTGCAAATAAATAAAGGCTAAAAAATAAAGGGGAAGAAAAGCACAGTTTCTTCCCTGACTGTGTTTTATGAAAATATGAAACAAAACCTCAACAGTAATCAACAAAATTGGGAGAGAGCCAAGCCATTGCAAATTTTAACGCACATTATAGAATAGATAAAATATTAACACAGAACATTTATCCACTCTCCTCAATAAGCACAGATCTAAGAATAAATGCTACGTCTTTTCTTTATAAAATCTTGCTACACAGGCAAAGATACAAAATAAAGATTCTTTTTTTACAATCAAAACTTGCTTTCCTCCCTTTTTTGTTAAAATTCCGCTAAAAAGAACTGAACTCCCCTCCTGTAGCCGATAGAATCCTAGAAAAAGCCAAACCCATTTTTGATTTCTTGTTGGATATTTATTCCCTTTGTTGTTTGGTAACTTTATCAGTTTTAATAACTGATACATTCCTTTCTCCCTTTCTTCTGATGGATCCCCTTTAGTATCATTATTATTAGTTTCAATAACTTATTCTTTGAAAACTGCATTCCTTATCCCTTTTTATGTTTTACAAATATGAACATTATAAAACATCTATCATCTTAAAAAGTATAGAGCTATGCCCTCAGACAGGTGGCGATCACAAGATAATTCAATACTGGTGATGACTCACAGTAGTTTTTCCTTTCAACAATCAACAAATTGTGAGAACTACGGTTTTTTTTTATTGTTCTAAGGTTTCTAGCCACCATGCAGAGCATTATCCATTGTACACATAAGGATGCATCCATTCGTATTATTTAGACACCATCTTCAAAATTGATCCCTTCATAGCATGTCATGTATGTTGTCTATTTATAACAATTGGATCACTCTTTTGATGTCAAATTCCTAATTGTTTTGGGTTTTTATGCTGGCAGGTATAATACAATTGTTTTCATCTATCAACTAGAATGGAACTTGAGTTTGCATTGTTATGGCCCTGTCGACTCTGTTTTCTTTTACCATTCAATGAAGTGAAGATCGCCCATTTGTGGCCTTTGGTGAAATTTTGTCATGCAAGTTACATACACCTCTCAGGGGTTTCATAGATGCACAAACAAATATGCTCGGGTCTTCAAATTACTACACGTAGTCTGCATATCACCATGTCTACTCTGCAAAATTTGCAATTCTGATGCCTCTTCCTCGATACTGACTATTGGCATGATGATTATGTTAGTATCTTGTTTAAGCAATTGGCATGAGTTATTGATTTTCTCATAGCCACATTGACATCTTTAAAAATGTTAGTCATTTTCTTTTCCTAATGCTCGAGACAAAGATTTGAACTGCCTTTATTTACTAAAGCTCAGGCTTGTTCCTCCATCTTGGCTCCATGCATCTCATGAATCGAGTACATCACTGACATTTTCAAATTGAGGCACACTTCTTTGTTACGCCTCTATTTACAAGCATGCTTCAGAATCCTCATAATTCCAACCGATACATATTCCCAGTTTAGAGACACCAAGTTCGTTCATAGTCCAAAAATCCTTATTCACTTGCTTGATGTCATCTCCTTGTTCCAAGTAAGCCACCTTAGTATCCTGGCATCGGGGTCTTTGAGGCATTCGGTCGAACAATTTAGATGTAGTGTCTAATTTCTTAAACTGTGAATCTGCTATGCAAAATCTACATGGCTCTGTCTATATGCATTGTGATCGATTTAATTCCACACAAAGGCCCGATGCTTATTCAAGATGCCTGATTACCCCACAAATTTGGCTAAATTTGCACATTGACTCCTCAGTCACCATCATCTTATGCGGCTTTTCCAAAAACCGAGATCTTGAACATCTGAATTTGGTCTTTCATGCAATTATCGGGCCTTAACAGAGCACCTCTTTTACTTGGAGCTGATATCTATATTATATTCTAAAGATATTTAGCATAACATCATGTGCATGGGAAATGTTTTAATCTCAGTTGCAGGACTCCTCTATTGTCTTCATTTTTGTGGGTAATATCAAACCATGGTCTGATCTTCATGATCAAGATGTTGATCATAGCCATGATCACTCTGCAATACCCTATTGTTCCATCAACTCTCAATGTTCCCATGGTTCACTTATGCTCACGTCCCTCATTCTGCAATTCTGTCTCTCAAGAACAATCTAAATAGGAATCAAACTTGGTCCTTTTCCTCTGTATCTAATTAGCACTTGGACACTTCTATTTGTATCAATGTCATGGTTTGTCTTCATGATTTGTTATTCAATGGTTCTCCAAGGCTTGCTGTCTCAGATGATTGGAAATGTGGCATCCAGAGAGAGACTATGTGTTTACCTCTTTTATCTCTAGTCAGTGTCAGTCATGAGATTTGGGGTTTCTGGATTCCTCTTTAGAAATCATACTTTCATTGCGATGCAACTTGTTGTCTAACTTTCAGTCACCCTTTTTTTTGGCATTATTGAAGTCATATGGTCATGTCAAGTCAGTGTGGTCAGTCTGAGTCTAGGTCTAAGTCTTTCTTAGGTAGGCTATCTTTGTCGGGTTTCCCTGTCATTGCCTTTCCTTCTCTTAGCCGGGCGGGTTGTTCTGAGGTCTTTTCATATTTGGGTAGGTTATAGATCCCAACCCGGCAAAGAAAATGGTGCTCCAATTGATGATCTTTTCAGCAGATGGAATGATGTTTGGGAGTCATAAGTTTCAGACATTCAAAAGAACTAAGAAAGATTCTTCATGTAACGAAAGTAATAATAGAATCAGCATTGAATCATTCAGGATTCTACTTCATATCACAGTGTGAACAATCCATTTGTGGTAGATAAATAAAGTTTGCAGTTGAATATATCGGGCTAGGTACAAATTGAAGACTGGTATGTGTCTTTTATGTTTAGCAGAGTCGGATTCATACTCACTACATGCATTTTCCACGATTCATAAAAGTTGATAGTTTTCACTTTTTGAAGGCATGCATCGATTCTTTAAGTCTTCATGATCCCAACAGTGAAAAAAACATGCAATTTGGTGCTAAAATGAGGAAGTTATAAGACGGCGGGTTCCTCAATTTCGGCTACTCCATGGCGGCTTTCGCACCTCTCAGGTGATTTTCCGCAAAGAAGAACTTTGTACTGTGCAGGTTTCGCACCTCTTTGGTGATTTTCCGCAAGCTTAGTTATAATAAGGTGGGCCCAATTTATTAAAAATGAATATTATTGTTTTAAGAGATCAAATAAAGCATGTGCTTTAAGTTAAGTAGCCTGCACACTTAAAAATGACGTGCGAAAAGACAGGTAGTGGCTTCTCCATTATGCGGAAATCACACCTACTAGGTGCAATTCCCGCAAAGAAGGTTTTTCACATATTGTGGGTTTCGCACCTCCCTCATACATTTTCCGCGAAGAGAAGCCAAGTTGCAAATTTCCACCAAGGAGAAGCTTCAGTCTCATTTTCCGCGAAGAGAAGCTCTTTTTCAATTTTCCAAAATGGAGAAGCTCTTTTCCAATTTTCTGAAATGGAGAAGCTCTTTTCCAATTTTCCAAAAAGGAGAAGATCTTTTCCAATTTTCTGAAATGGAGAAGCTCTTTTCCAATTTTCCACAATGGAGAAGCTCTTTTCCAATTTTCCACAATGGAGAAGCTCTTTTCCAATTTTCCGCCAGGAGAAGCTCTTTTCCAATTTTCCAAAATGGAGAAGCAGATTTGGTATTTTTCGCCGGAAGCATTCAGTTTGGGATTTTCTGCCAATTGCATTAAAGGCCCAAGTTCAAGATAAAGATAAGGATTCTCGATACCATTTGAGGTTGAAATCAAAACCGAATAGCATCAAACATGTGAAAAACATAAGCAGTTATTTGACCCCGAAGCCCAATGGATTTGACTCAACAGATGTCATTAAAGGGAAGATGAAGGATTCAAATTGAAGTGTCACAGTTATGATGGATTTTCTTATTCCCATGTCAGCGATTGGCTTTTCAAATTCTATCATCGAGATGTTCTCTCTTTATGCCCTATCTTTTTGTATTCTGGAAGTTGAATCATTTCCAGTAAGAATTGTATGTAAACTCTATAAATACTGTGAAGGAAATCAATGTAAAGGTCGGAAAACTTGGTATTGGAGCAGAAGTAATTCTAGTTGCTAACTTTATTTCATGTTTTTTGTACCGTTAGTAATTCATTCTGCATTTGAATAGATAGAACAATCATATGTGAAGCTGCAATTGCATGCTGGATTCTATTTCATGTCTGTGATTGCAATGAAAGTAATTCTATTTACCTGTCATGTATGATTCTTCTCCTATTCATTCAGTAATTTAGGTGCATCAGAATAGAAAGTACAATTGTATGTGGAACTATAATTCCTGCTTGGATTCTATTTCATGTTATAAGTTGTAGCGTAAGCAATTCTATTTTCTGTCCATGTATGATTCTGCTTCTGTTCTCCACAGTAGAATATGCATTTTTTAGAATAGGTAGATTAGATTTGAATATAGATTAAACATTATGCTTGCCTGAATTGTTTGTGTCTACAACCAATTTGGTTAAAATTCATAATGAATAAATCTGATGATCAATAGAAAGACATATACATTGCATATCAAACACAATCAGGGAGCTATACCTGTCAATTCAGAGGGTAGTGATAGATGATTTACACTAACCCATTTGTTGGTGACATCCTTTTGTTCTCTCACCTTGGGTGTTAAGAAGAGTCAGAGATTATAAATCTAACGGGAGGACAAACTGTTAACCAACACAACTGTAATCATTTTATCAAACAGTTTGGAGCCCACCTATTTCTTCAAGCTTCTAACTGTGATCATTCTCAACACAAGTTGTGAGTCACCAACAATTGTGTCTTTGATGTTACCAGGAAACTATGACACTCAAGTTGCAACTAACATGTGCCAAACAAGAACTTTACATATATCAACTTCCTTGCCCAGCTATGCTTGGGAGTATAAAGCATCGCTAGGCTTAGACCCGTTTATGACTGCAAATATTAGAATGAGGATACACCTATCTCATTAACTGTTGTGCCCATAGGAAATTCTGTCATAGGAAATTCTGTCAAATGTCTAGCACCTGTCTGAATTGAATATGAATCCTTGAAGCTTCTGACTTCACATTAATGGAATTTGAATTTTGGCACATCCTTTCTAACCCTAAACTTTACAATTTAGAACTGAAATAAATGGGATCCAAGAACTCAAATTTTAACTGAGAGCAATCTGAATTTCTGAACCTTGAACTGTGCTTTCGTGGTCCCTACTTTGAGCTTTGAACCTGTGAATTGCATTGAACCACTTTGAACAAGTTTGAACGCCCTCGAACCACTTTGAACAAGTTTGAACCATGTTCAAAGGGGTTCAAAGATTTATGCTTCCATTTTTCATCTTTATAAGAATGATCTTTTCAAGGATAAGAATCAACAACCATGCAAATCCTACATTTTGGTTAATAATAACAAGAGAAGGGCAGAGTTTTGAAAAAATTAGATTGGGGCACTATAAATGGGCCAACAGCTGGCTCTGACTGGGGAATGCTTTATCATTCAAAAAGTAGAGAACACTAGAATCTCTATTTACAAAGAACAGTGCCTAGCACCATTGGGCAACAGAGTCAAGAAAAACATAGAGCAGGGAAGTGCTTGCAGGTGGGGCAGAGAGGAAAGCAGGACAAAATCCAAAACAAAATGAAAAGCAAAACAAACCACCTAAAACACCAAAACTACAAGCAACTGAAGCAAAGAAGGCTAAAATAAGCACGAGAAAACTTTATTTACAAAAAGACAGGGCTAGCAGCCCATACCTCCAAAGATGTGTCTAGATGCTCATGTGAAGCCATTAACTGGCTGCGAAAAATAACTTTCAGAATGGAAGAGTGGTTGATATGCAAGATGCATCACTCCCAACACGCATTCTACAGTCATCATCAGAAAATACCTCATATCAATATATTGTAGAAACTTCTTTAAGGTCATATCAAGCCCACGGAGCCACTCCTCATCACAGATGTCTGGCTGCAACACTTCACCATTAATTTAGACAAGGGTGTTACCATGAACACCTTTTTCCTTTATCTCAGCAAAATGGATTAAACTTTTGACAGATGGAGGATTAGAGGAATGTCTTGCGATGATTTCTGCATCAGGGTCTAAAAATACACTTGCTGAAAACTTATCACCAATAAATGCATCATCAAATCCATATTCAAAATAAAATGCCTCAACCGTAGGAAAGTGATCCAACAATTCATTTTCAAAATCCACTTTGAAAAATTCAAATTCAGCCTGTGATAGCCTGGGGATGAATGGGTTTACCTTATCTTGTTTTTGAACATCTATTTGATCACTCAATATTTCAGGCTGCCACCATTCCTCTTGACATGATGTGTAATCAAATGAAAAGGTCTCATATTCTTCCCGTTCATTGAATTGAGAAGCTCCTTCTACTTCTTCCTCATCAAAAATTCTTGGTTCAAGCTGATCCATTTTACTATTTGGATTAACATTAGTGGCTGGAACAGTAAAAGAAATTTCAAATGTAAAGGATTCCAATTCTGGAAAAGAAACAAGTCTTGATAAATCTTCATTTTCTTTTTCACCATCAACACTTGAATTAATAGGAGGTACATCATGACAAGAGGTTACATTAGTTGACTGTGAAGAATGAATTTGCAGATCTACCTCATCAAAAACTGTAAAGTTTTGACAAAGAAAGGTAGGCGATGTTGATTTAGCTTCTTTGAGGACCAACCTCTTATGCGTAGGTTTTGTCTTCGGGTAACAAATTTGTTTGCCAAGGAAGCCTTTTGTTTGTGGAGTTTTTTTAGACTTTAGGCCACTAAGAATCAAGTCATCATCCAACTTGATCGCCTCCATTTGCATGTCAACCAAACTTTGTACTCCAAGACATTTTAACCAAAACTGGACTTCAACCTCCATTGCAGCAATAAAGATGCATAACTGATTATGTTCATTAGGCTGGTGAGCTAGAGGAATTTTATCAATACTCCTGTTGAATCTATCAACAAACTCCCTTATAGATTCATCCTCTTTTATCTGAATTTGAAAAAGATTCATCAACAATTGATAGGCATTGATTACATGCTGAAATATCTCAAGAAATTTTACCATAAGATCATCCCAACTGGTGATACATCCATCTTGCAGATTCTAAAACCATTCTGCAACATTTCCCATAAGGCTTTGGACAAATAGTCTAACAAATATATTTTCCTCCTGCACGCCAAGAATCCCACATGCAACAATGACTGCTTTGATGTGGTCATTTGGATCTTGATCCTTGTCTCCAAAAAACTTGGGAAGGTATTCCCTTGATCCTTTAGGTAAGGCTGAATACTGGACCAAGGAAAATGGTCTGATCCAAGCCCCCCATGGCTGAATGGCAACCACAACCATAATACATACTGGAACTCCTCTACCAAAGATTCAATAGATTTAAAACACAGAGTTGCCAATTTCTACTTGTAGAAATAAATAAATAAACATTTCACCGAGGAAAGAAAGCATTGGTCTATAATTTCTAGATCCCCAATAGAGTCACCAAAAATCTGTTAGTAAATACATTTTTCTTCCAAGAAAACACTTACAAATTAACCCTACAATGCCCAGACAAGAAGACTCAATCAGCAGTAACAGTTGGGTCACTTCGCAATTGGACAGTGTAAGCGCCCTCTGAATTATTTTGGGTATAGCTCCCTGTACAAGATTTGCAATGAATCTTTAATGACAATTTCACTGGTTAGCTTTTAACCCAAAAGCTTATAAAGGCTGCAGTATCATTCTTAGATGATATGCTACTGAACAATTGTAAAGAAATAAAGGCTAAAAAATAAAGGGGAAGAAAAGCACAGTTTCTTCCCTGACTCCGTTTTATGAAAATATGAAACAAAACCTCAATAGTAATCAACAAAATTGGGAGAGAGCCAAGCCATTGCAAATTTTAATGCACATTATAGAATATATAAAATATTAACATAGAACATTTATCCACTCTCCTCAAATAGCACAGATCTGAGAATAAACGCTACGTCTTTTCTTTATAAAATTTTGCTACACAGGCAAAGATACAAAATAAAGATTCTTTTTTTACAATCAAAACTTGCTTTCCTCCCTTTTCTGTTAAAATTCCGCTAAAAGGAACTTAACTCCCCTCCTATAGCTGACAGAATCCTAGAAAAAGCGAACCCATTTTTGATTTCTTGTTGGATATTTATTCCCTTTGTTGTTCGGTAACTTTATCAGTTTTAATAACTGATACATTCCTTTCTCCCTTTCTTCCGATGGATCCCCTTTAGTTTCATTATTATTAGTTTCAATAAATAATTATTTGAAAACCGCATTCCTTATCCCTTTTTATGTTTTATAAATATGAAAATTATAAAACATCTATCATCTTAAAAAGTATAGAGCTATGCCCTCAGACAGGTGGCGATCACAAGATAATTCAATACTGGTGATGACTCACCGTAGTTTTTCCCTTCAAAAATCAACGAATTGTAAGAACTACGGTTTTTTTTTGTTGTTCTAAGGTTTCCAGCCACCACATAGAGCATTATCCATTGTACACATAAGGATGCATCCATTAGTCTTCTTTAGACACCGTCTTCAAAACTGATCCCTTCATAGCATGTCATGTATGTTGTCTATTTATAACAATTGGATCACTCTTTTGATATTGAATTCCTAATTGTTTTGGGTTTTTATGCTGGTAGGTATAATACAATTGTCTTCATTTGTCAACTAGAATGGAACTCAAGTTTGCATTGTTATGACCCTGTCGACTCTATTTCCTTTTTCCATTATATGAAGTGAAGATCGCCCATTTGTGGCCTTTGGTGAAATTTTGTCATGCAAGTTACATACACCTCTCAGGGGTTTCATAGATGCGCAACCAAGTATGCTCGGGTCTTCACATTACTACATGCAGTCTCCATATCACCATCTCTACTCTGCAAAATTTGTAATTTTGATGCCTCTTCCTCGATACTGACTATTGGCATGACGATTATGTTAGTATCTTATTTAAGCAATTTGAATGAATTATTGATTTTCTCATAGCCACATCGACATCTTTAAAAATGTTAGTCATTTTATTTTCCTGATGCTTGGGACAAAGATTTGAACTGCCTTTATTTACTAAAGCTTAGGCTCGTTCCTCCATCTTGGCTCCCTGTATCTCATGAATCGGGTACATCACTAACATTTTCAAATTGAGGCACATTTCTTTGTTACTCCTCTATTTGTGAGCATGCTTCATAATCCTCATAATTCCAACCGATACATATTCCCTGTTTAGAGACACCAAGTCCCTTCATAGACCAAAAAGCCTTATTCACTTGCTTAATGTCGTCTCCTTGTTCCAAGTAAGCCGCCTTAGTATCCTGGCATCGGGGTCTTTGAGGCATTCTGTCAAACAGTTTACATGTAGTGTCTAATTTCTTAAACTGTGAATCCGCTATGAAAAATCTACATGGCTCTATCTGTATGCATTGTGATCGATTTAAATCCACACAAAGGCCTGATGCTTATTCAAGATGCCTGATTACCCCACAAATTTGGCTAAATTTGCACATTGACTCCTCAATCACCATCGTCTTATGTGGCTTTGCCAAAAATCGAGACCTTGAACATCTGAATTTGGTCTTTCAGGCAATTATCGGGCCTTAATAGAGCACCTCTTTTACTTGGAGTTGATATCTATATTATATACTGAAGATATTAAGCATAACATCATGTGCATGGGAAATGTTTTAATCTCAGTCGCAGGACTCCTCTATTTTCTTCAAATTCATGGGTAATATCAAACCATGGTCTGATCTTCATGATCAAGACACTGATCATAGCCATGATCACTCTGCAATACCCTATTGTTCCATCAACTCTCAATGTTCCCATGGTTCACTTATGCTCATGGCCCTCATTCTACAATTCGGTCTCTCAAGAACAATCTATATAGGAATCAAACTTGGTCCTTTTCCTCTATATCTAATTAGCACTTGGACACTTCTATTTGTATCAATGTCATGGTTTGTCTTCATGATTTGTTATTTGATGGTTCTCCAAGGCTTGCTGTTGCAGATTATTGGAGATGTGGCATCTAGAGAGAGACTATGTGTTTACCTCTTTTTATCTCTAGTCAGTCTCAGTCATGAGATTTAGGGTTTATGGATTCCTCTTTAGAAATCATACTTTCATTGTGATGCAACTGTAATCATTTTATCAAACAGTTTGGAGCCCACCTATTTCTTCAAGCTTCTGACTGTGATCATTCTCAACACAAGTTGTGAGTCACCAACAATTGTGTCTTTACTGTTACCAGGAAACTATGATACTCAAGTTTCAACTAACATGTGTCGAAGAAGAAATTTACATATATCAGCTTCCTTTCTCAACTATGCTTGGGAGTATAAAGCATCGCTAGGCTTAGACCAGTTTATGACTGTAAATATTAGAATGAGGAGACATCTATCTCATTAACTGTTGTGCCCATAGGAAATTCTATCAAATGTCTAGCACCTGTCTGAATTGAATATGAATCCTTGAAGCTTCTGACTTCACATTAATGGAATTTGAAGTTTGGCACATCTTTTCTAACCCTGAACTTTACAATTTAGAATTGAAATAAATGGGATCCAAGAACTCAAATTTTAACTGAGAGCAATCTGAATTTCCGAACCTTGAACTGTGCTTCCATGGTCCCTACTTTGAGCTTTGAACCTGTGAATTGCATTGAACCACTTTGAACAAGTTTGAATGCCCTCAAACCCCTTTGAACAAGTTTGAACCATGTTCAAAGGGGTTCAAAGATTTATGCTTCCATTTTTCATCTTTATAAGCGTGATCTTTTCAAGGATAAGAATCAACAACCATGAAAATCCCGCATATTGGTTAATAATAACAAGAGAAGGGTAGAGTTTTGAAAAAATTAGATTGGGGCACTATAAATGGGCCAACATCCCCGATACCTAATAGATTTATATCTTTCACTAGACTGTCCTCAGAACGAGGCTCAACCTTCAGGATTCAGGGTTAGATTGCGCCTATACCTGTCTAACAAGATAATCAATAGAGATTTTAGGACCATCTCCAGAACGAAGCTTATTCCCCCAATATCTAGGTTAGATTGCCAAGACACTGGTTTAGATAGATATCTTTCACAAGACTGTCCCCAGAAGGAGGCTCAACCTTCAGGAGTCAGGTTTAGATTGCCCTGATGCCTGTCTCAAAAGATAGTAAATACTGCTTTAGGACTAGCTCCAGAATGAAGCTTAGTCCCCCAATATCTAGGTTAGATTGCCAAGACACTGGTTTAGATAGATATCTTTCACAAGACTGTCCCTAGAACGAGGCTTAACCTTCAGAAGTCAGGGTTAGATTGCCTTGATACCTGTCTCAAAAGATAAATATAGATTTTAGGACTATCTCTAGAATGAAGCCTAGTGCCCCAATATCTAGGTTAGATTTCCAAGACACTAGTTAGATTGACATCTTTCACAAGGCTATCCCCAGAACGAGACTTAACCTTTAGGAGTCAGGGTTGGATTGTCTTGATACTTGTCTCAAAAGATGGTAAATAGAGGTTTAGAATCATCTCCAGAATGGAGCTTGATTATCAGGAGTCAGGGTTAAATTTCCCCGATACCTGTCCCAAAAAGATAGTTTTTGAGAACCATCTCTAGAACGGAGCTTGGTCCTCAAGAATCTGAGTTAGATTGCTCAAATGTTGAATAGATGACAAGATGTAAGGAACAAAGATGCCCTTATTGATTGAAAGTCATGGAACACCCAGTTTTGACTGTGAGGTATGAAAAACTAAACATGCCCCAAGTGATGAGATGCCCCTAGCAATGAGGACTTTTGAAAATCAGATCAGATTAATTGAAATAGATTTAATGATGTAATCATCCTGCCCCCTCGGGAGCAAAATAGAAAGATGACACGTCATATTGATGATGGAGAGCTAAAAATCAAAGATAGATGTTGAGCCGGAGATCAAGAAGAACTCAAAACAAATTATGGAAGAATTCAGAAGATTCAAAATCAATTTTGAGTGATTTTGAGGTCTAGTTGACCAAGTTTGACTAGGGTTGACCAGAGTTGACTTTTGAGTAAAAAAGTCAAATATTTGAGAAAATAATGATAAGATATGATTTTGACAAGAAAGTGACGTCATAAATCTGACTACACAAGTGTCCGATCGCGTCGGTCCCAAAAATTTTAAAATGTGATTTTGAGCGATATAGGAGTGTCAGATTTTGATTTTGATCCTGAAAATGGATTGATCATATAGCTGAAGATAGAGAGCGAGGATCAAACACTTGGTCAGTCATGATGAAACCAAGACTCTAAAGAAAAACTCCCCTATGTATGAAACCAGGAGAATGCAAAGAAGAGAACACTGAATTACTGCCATAATGCAAGTCTAGAATGAAAACACAATCCTATGCTACATGCAATATGAAAATGCAATTCTATGCTAGATGCAATATGAAAGTGCAATTCTAGGACATGGTTGTGAGAACCATCGTAAAATCATCATCATTGAGAATTTTTGTTGGAACATGAAAGTCGATACAACCCTTACTGGCGCCACAATTCAACCACAAGGAAATGAATATGACTTGTCATCGGATAAAATGTAGGAAACAAACGTAAGCACTAGGTCACAAAAGCCAAGATGACCTGAACATTGTTTCCAGTTAATATTGCAAGAGTACACCAGTATCGAGGCATTCAAAGCCAAGATAACCATGGGTGTGATCATGCGTAAACAAATAGATCAATAACAAACAAAGCAATAATCAAACAGAGCAACAACAGACAAGGAGATAGTATCGACCTCACCATGGCATACAAATAAACAAGATCGAGGGATGTGAGGTTGTTCCACCTTAGTGTGGGAACTCTTATCACATACACCCTATTTGTTTTACATTGCCAGATCATCGGGACTACACCAACAAGCAGTACACAAAGAAAATATCAATGAAATCTATGAGAATAGACAACATACAAAGAAATATTCAAGCATATCTCAGCCAGTTTCAAGGTTTTGCAAATGTGTTCATGTGTATGAGGTGTTGGAAAACACCGTCATGCTAGTGTGTGCATTGTGTTTGATTATTATCGAAAGATGTTTACATTTGAGATATCCGATGTGTGTTAAAAAACACAGATGTGTCCAAAGATAGTGTTAAAAAACACTGTTTATGGTGGTGTTGAAAAACACCAGTTTGTGTCAGGAGCGAGTTGTCCTTGAGAAAGGACAAGATTACTGACTCTAGATGCAAACCAAGATATGATCAAATGGGGGGCCATGCCCCCAAGTAATGATGACTGACTTGACATATGTTGCAAGGAAAAACCAGACGTGATTGCCCCCAAGCATATGGCAGTGACTCAGTGACAAGTCAGGAGGGTCCGTAAAGGAACCAGAGTGTCACAAAAGTGACCGAAAGATATGTACAAACTAAAGCATAGAATTTTCAAGATTGAGTATTGATAGATAAAGCATTTGAGGATAAATCCAACTATAACAAATGTGTGCAATCTCAATAGAATAGCGACAGTAGGCAGACGCAGTGAGAACCACTGGTGACCAATGCAAGAGATATGCTCAACTAAAATGATCATGGTATAAGCTAGACATTAGTAGGTAGACGTAGTGAGAACCACTGGTGACCGATGTGAAGAAGATCCTTAAAAGATAATAGGACAGTGCCCCCTAGATCAGGAGGGTTGTCCTGAGAGTATGACCAATTTCAATCCATGTGAGTTGGTGTCTTGATGGGAACTGAAAGCAAATGTAAGCAGGAAAGCAGCAATGCAGGAAAGAAAATGCATAAAGCCAAGTGGTGTTGCGATAGATATAGCATTGTGGAACAAGAGGCACCTTTTTACTAGGTTTTCACCTTCTTGGAAAAAAAAAAAAAATTTCTACCATGATGCATGTTTACCTGGTTTTCATCAATGGCACCTTTTTTTTCTTTTCTCTTTTTTTTGTATTTTCAATTTTTCAATTTTTTGTATTTTTAGAATATATAATTTTTTTGGAGATACATCAAAGTGCCTATTGCTAGGTTTTCACTAAGATGATCATTTTTTTAGGACTTTTTCAAATTTTTAGAATTTTTTCAGGACTTTAGTATATACATGAGCATACTGAAGATGTCTCAGCTATAGAACCACTTCAGATGAAGAGCGTTGATGGGCTCTTTGAGTTATTCTCCTTTAGTAGTAGAGAGTTGATAGGTACTAGACCCAAACACTGTAGTAACAATATATGGACCAAGCCAATTTGGTTCAAACTTCCCTTTTTAGATCCGATGTTGTTGATTCTTAGGGTTCTCCTTCAGAATGAGGTCACCCGCTTGGAAATCCCTTGGTCTGACCTTCTTGTTATAGCTCCTGGACATCCTCTTTTGGTATGCTCTCAGGTGATCGAATGCCACTTGGAGATGTTCATCAAGTAATTATAGCTCTTGTAGTTGAGATATTCTCGTATCTTCATCAGTAATGAGGCCTTTCAGAGAGACTCACAGAGAAGGAATCACGACCTCAATAGGTAGCACAACATCTTCTCCATAAACCAACGCATAGTGAGTAGCCCTTTTTGGTGTTCTTATACTTGTCCTATATGCCCAAAGAGCTAGATTGATCTGGAGATGCCAATCTCATCCAGATTTATGCACTGTGCAATGCAGGATCTTAAGGATTGTTTTGTTGGAGGCTTCTGCTTGTCCATTACCCTGAGGATAATAGATGGAAGACCAATGTTGAGTAATTTTAAACTTGGAGTAGAGCTCTGTCAAATCCTTGTTTTTAAATTGTCCCCCATTATCTGTGATAATTGTGGAGGGTACACCATGCCTGCAGATGATGTAGTTGAGAATAAACATAGCTACTATTTTTCCACTGGAAACGGTGAGAGGGACTGCCTCCACCCACTTAGTAAAATGATCCATAGCTATAATGATAAACTTATGTCCATTGGATGACAAGGGGTAGATATGTCCCACTAAATCAAAGGCCCATTATTGAAATGGACAGAAAGTAATGAATGGAATCAGCTCCTTGGCTAGAGCATGAATCAGGTTTCCATGTAATTGACATTGTTTGCAGGACTTAGCAAACTATGTTGCTTCTTTTTCCATATCTGGCCAATAGTAACCAGCTCTAATAAGTTTGCGGGCCAATGTCAGGCTGTTAGAGTGTGACCCACAGATGCCTTCATGCACCTCTACTAACACTTGTTTGGATTCATCAGGTTCTAAACACCTAAGGAGGGTACCATCTAGACCACGTCTATACAAGTCATTAGTGATGATGATGAACTGTGAAGCACTGCGGATTAGGTGACATTTCTCATTCCAGGAGTAAGTGTCCAGACTAATCTGGTCACGTAGGTAGGAGAAGATGTGATAATAGCAGGATGAATCATGTCCTATGATAGAACAGATCATCCAGGAATCAGGGGAGTCATAGGCTGGGTAGCATAACGTCTCCACTAGAAATTCATGTCTAAAATCATTTTCAGCCATTTGTAGCATAGAGGAAGAGTAGCCATGGCGTCTGCCACTTTATTATCTGCCCTCGGAACTTGTTGAAATGTGATATGAGTAAAATACTATTTAAGATCATCAACCAACCATTTATAAGGTATCAACTTGTCATCCCTTTTCTGATAGATATTATTGACCTGATTAATGACTAACTGGGAATCTCCAAGAATATTTAGTTCATCCACGCGCCACTCAAGGGTGATCTTCATACTGTTGATGAGGGCTTCGTACTCAATAATGTTATTCGTACAAGGAAAAAATATTTTGTATGCTTTTGGTAATGAGTACCATTGAGGTTTAATGAACAGTATCCTAGCACCTGACCCCTATTGGGTAAATGAACCATCAAAAAACATAGTCCATGAGCGATGTGTAAGAAGTGATATGGCCTCATCTGGAAATTCAATGTGCAATGGTTGATGATAAACTAGAGGTGCTTCCGCCAACTGATCTGGTATGGCTTGGCCCTTAATGGCTTTCATTTTAACATATTCAATATCAAACTCACTGAGAAGCATGACCCATTTAGCTAGTCTACCTGTGAGGGTAGCTTTACTGAGAAATTATTTTAGAGGATCAATTTTAGCAATTAGACCTGTAGTATGAGCCATCATATAGTGTCGCAATTTTTCTGAAGCAAACACCACTGCAAGGCAAGCCTTCTCTATAGTAGAATATTTCATTTCATAAGAGACCAGAGTTTGACTAATGTAATAGATAGCCCTTTCTTTCTTGTACTGATCTTCTTGAGCCAATAAGATACCCAATGATGTATACGTAGTAGATATGTAAAGTATAAGTGGCTTCCCATGAATGGGAGGCATCAAGATTGGTGGGTTCACAAGATACTACTTGATTTGTGTGAACCCTTCATCACATTCTTTATTCCACTGATAAGCCATACCCTTGTTCAAAGTCTTGGTAAATGGTTGTGACTTGTCTGCTAGTTGAGAGATAAAATGTCGGATAGACTGCAGTCAGCCTTGAAGTCCTCTCATTTGTCTGATATTTTTCAGTGGCGGCATTTCCATAATAGCTTGTACTTTTTCAGGATCCACTTCAATGCCTTTGGTATAGATGATATAGCCAAGTAACTTTCTAGATGTTACGCCAAATGCGCATTTCTTAGGATTGAGCCTTAGACTGAATTTTTCCATATGATCTAGTATAGGACCTAGATCTACAAGATGTTTCTTTCGGTGCATGCTCTTGGCTAAAGTGTCATCCGCACAATCTTCCATTATTTTATGCATCATATCATGAAATATGGTGGTAACCGCTCTCTGATATGTAGCACCAGCATTTTTGAGTCCAAAGGGCATGACATTCCAATAGAAGGTGCTTTAGGTACATGTGAAAGCTGTTTTCTCTTGGTCCTCTAGCACAATTTTTATCTGGTTGTAGCCAGAGAAACCATCCATTAATGAGTACATCTCATACCCAACTATCATATCTACAATCATATCAATATTAGGCGATGGAAAATCATCCTTAAGACATGCCAAATTTAGGTCTCTGAAGTCTGTGCAGACTCTTATAGATTTGTCATGTTTTGACACCAGAACAATATTAGAGATCCACTCTGCATAATCAATTACTCTGATAAACACCGCCTTAAGCAATTTATCCAATTCAGCTTTGACAAGTACAGCTACATGTGGATTCATTTTGTGAAGCTTCTTCTTGATGGGCTTAACACCTGGTACAATGGATAGATGATGCATGATTAGATTAGGGTCTAACCCCGACATGTCTGAGTATTTCCATGAAAAGTTAATCTTTTTTTTTCTGAAGAATGTAGTGAATTCTTCTCTTTCTGCCTCTGATAGTGATTGTGCCAAGTGAATAATCTGAGGTTTTGCATCTGTACCCAAGTTGATAGGTTGAGTTGGTTCAATAAGAATAGATGATCTTTCCTGAAAATGACTTGGGAGTGCATCAAGTATCTCATCTATAGGCACCTCAGAGAGGTTTTCACCTTTGGATACGTCTTTTATTTTGACTATTTTAGGCTCTGATACTGCCACAAGGTGGTTTTCACCATCAGGGTGCCTATTTTTTCTTCTTTTTATTTTGTGACTAAGATACTTGATGTCAACCTCAGTCATGTTGACACTTGCTTCACTGGTAGGAGACGTTACAGGTTCGACAGCATGTAGGTAACAAGAAAGAGCGTAATTGTTCTAGAATGTAAGGACTTCATTAGATGGGGATGTAGAGTTCTATTCTATAAGATCAAGATGGCGAAGTGAAAGAGGAGTGACAGGTTCAAGTGCATTCACGGTATAATAATCAAAGGCATGGACAAGCAAGTCAAGACCCAAAGCGATCTCATCCAAAGGTATAGTTGAATTCCTTTGATTCCTAGCGACCGTAGTAGACGACATGTTAACACCTAGGGAATCAGACTCATGTGACCCTACACTAGACTATTCACCTATTTTGAGAAGGTTTTCATAAGCATTAGCTATATCTGTATCTCTGTTAGAAGTGGCATATGAAAAGCTGTCAAACTCATATTCATGGGAGTCTGTTTCATCATTAGGTCTCATGTCAAGAATGTGAGTAAAATCAACTCTTTGTCCCCAGTTGGGATGAGTTCTACCTAGAACCTCTACTATGGTCAGATGAGAACCTATTGACCTAGGTACCTCAGTAGTGTTTGTAGCATCAATTACCTCTTGTGTAATGAGAAGTGACTGGAATTCCTGGTCAAACTATTCTTGAAAGTGTGGTGGTATGAATAAATCACCTTAATGACTATGGTTCAGAGTATATATGTCTTTCCACTCTTCATAAGTTAATGGAGAAATTGAAGTGGTGGTATCAGAATCAGTGTCAGTGTCTACTATATTGACATGTGGTACAAAGTTATCTGGCTCAGCAAAGAATGTTGCCAGGTTTGGAGGAATAGGTTAAGGAGAAGTATCCTCATCAGAGCTGTCTTCAGGTTCTGCAATTTTAGGTGTTTTTTCAGGTGTTGGTTTCTTATCTTCCTGAGGTACAAACTTATTTATTCCCATTTGGAATGTGATTTTCTGGAAGCCTATACCTATAGAGTCATGTGTTCTGTGACAAATGGCTTCAAGTGGTGCAATCAATCGCTTATGATTCGCACCTATGGGACCATCTCCTTTATAGTCAAAATGTTGCATAATAGATAAACCTTTACCATATTGCTCAGGTTTCATGGCATAAGGAGGAGTATTTTCAAAATTGTCTTCTCCTTTATAGATCCAAGCTTTGATAGCTCTATTTTCAGCTTCTTCTTCTAATGGTACTGTGGCTTGTACAAAGGTACCACCATACTTTGTTGGAGGAGGAACCGTAGAAGGTTTAGTGTTCTCAAAAGGTCTCCCAAAAGAACAAGGAGACAAAGGAAAAGATGTAATAGATAATATAGGTCCAATCTGATATCCTCCCATATCATTTTCTTTGAGATTCAAGTTCTTTTCCATTTATTTTAATTTATCCTCAAGGATTTCAATAGATTCTCTATTGGTAGGTACAAGGATGTCAGAAAATTTTGTGAGGGCATTGGAATCATAGCGTGTATTAGCAAGTATAGTCACTTCAGAACCTTGGAATGGGAACTTAATGCACTGATGATATATGGAAGGGACAGCTTGCATTTCATGGATCCATGGCCTTCCTAACAGGATATTGTATGCCAAAGGGATGTCAAGCACTTGACAGATAACATCTCGTTCAACAGGACCAACTCTAATTGGAAAAACAAC
>MU227059.1:19473-33630 GCA_018584345.1 Thuja plicata
TATCTTATCTCTTAACTAAGTCGGCTCTTTTAACCAAATATCACATAGTTGGCTCTTAATAAAATAAATTTAATAAAAAAAATATCAAATGCATATTTGACGCTCTTACATAACCAAATTATAGGTTATCATAAGTCATAATCCAACTCTGATTGCTAGGAGTCAACGTCATACTCTCTGAATCATCGCTTCTATCCAACTGGTTTGTATCATTATTCTGCTAATGTCTGTATGTCTTCGAATCTCCCTAACTTGTTGTAAATATTACAAAAAAAAAATTGATCTTAGGTGCAGATCACATATACCCCATACTATCTTTCTCTAAGCTCACTTTCCATAATTCATTGATCTCAATCTTCGATACCCAAAATACCTTTGTATCTCTGCTTCTGTACTTAGTCGATTTCAGAGTCATCACAACTCAACTTCATAGGAATCGATCTGTAACCTAGATGTGTTTCCATAAATGACACCAAAAAGTGAATCACATCATGAAAATTAGATCACTTGCCAACAATCCTTGCATTTTCCTGTAGATTCTTTTTATAGTTGTTAAATAAGGTCGAGAATGGATTTTCAATTGAATATGAAAATTAAGCCACTAGTCTAGTTATTGAGATATTCAACTTTGACACTGGTGTATCATTCCAAAAAAATGCAATCCAATTTGAAAGTGGATCTTAGACAGAGCCAACCACTTAGATAGTCATATATTTGTTTCGGCATTGACATATCATATGAAAAATATGTAGTTCACCCATTTGTCTCAACTACCTCATTTAATTTCAAGTTTGACATTATTACATCTTCATAGACGAAGTTAGATGAAAATTGTACAAGCATCTTAGAACCTTTTATACATGGTCTAGATTATTGGAGTCATTATAGAAGCATCTATAAGTATCCCACCATGTCATTCATGAATATGCCAAGGAGAATTGCACCAAAACATATGATTGACATAGATCATGACAACACCATATTTTAATCTCTGCCAATCATGGGGAATCATTCAACACCCGATGAATATTCACACTATTTTTCAAAGCATCTTTATTATAAAAATCTTGATCAGGTCTTGCAGAGCTTGACGCTATGGCAATACATAGAAACTCAATACATGTTATTCAAAGCGTATTCAATGTTACTGCTAACTTTAGGTTCATTCTAAATAGCCAAAACATTTTTTTTTTTATCAAAAATTAAACTATGTGAAATGAAACGCATCACATTGAATGAATTATCTATCTCAAATACAAAATAAAATTTGTCAACTGCTAATTTGATAACTATGCAAATTCTTCCTTCGAGCCCATCAATTGCATTTGCATGAAGGATAGTATCAACTCCATATAATTTTTTATCCTTTCACATTGAGCTCATCAGGTTGAGTCAAGGGACAAAAACACTTATATATGCATTTGCAACAAAAAACAATAGTTAGATATCTATTTCAACCCCCTCCATGCTATCACCAGTGTCTTTTGAACTTATAAAGATGTGATTGTATTTGGGGAGAGAGAACGTGTGTTCTTTATCTTGTTTATAATTCTTTTATGGATTTATTCTTTGTTGTTTGGTGCCTAATTACAACGCTTTTAATCATTCCTTCCAATAATTTACTCAAACTAAAGAGATGATCCATGTCTGAATTTTACATTTCTAGCCAAAAGTGTAGATAATCCCATTGATATCGAGCCAATTATTTTTTATCATAAATTATAAGGCATATTAATGCCATACTTTAGAAGCCCTAGGATAACTTTCACTAGGATCTTTTCCTTGTTTTCATCATACTTTTCCAGATACTTTTACTTATATTTTCTATTATGTGGCATGCTGCCACCAAACCTATTTTATGGTTAAAAACACTTAAATACGCTACACTTGGATGAAAATGTTATAGTACTTATTTTGGAATTATGGTTATGTCTCTTTGAAATGAATTAGTTGTTTAAACATGAACGATGTATGTGTATCTTGGTGTTTGTTATCATAAATGTCTCTATTCTAAAATTTGGAGGGCAGCGCATCGATTTAGCAACTGTTGCCTTGACCAGGTAAAATGCACCCATGTGCTAGACACTCAACCCAGTCTCACAACAGGTGCACAAGGAAGAACCTCAGGCACAACACCAACATGTGGATTCAGGATAATCAAGGTGGCAGCCGATGAGCGAAGACCCAAGTGTTATAATAACTTCTCTAAGGAAATCTAGAAAAGAGTCGGAAGATAGATTTGTTGTCAAAAGCATTTCTTTCCTCTTTCATGGATCTATTAAATCTCTAGTTTTATAGTTTCCCTTCATGTTAAATAGGGTTATAATAAAAGCCTTGCCTATCTCTATGGCATGAATAGATACCAGTTAGATGTTTTTCCCTTCTTTAAATAAAGCCCCGCTCCTATGTGAGAAGGAGGGTGTTATCAGTTATAGTTTACATTCTATTTTTTTATAGTTAAATTTTGTAATATGTTTTTGATCAATAGCGAATGAAGTTTTAAATCTATAGTTTAGTCTAATTGAGTTTGGATACTCACTCAAGGGGGCCAACTTGGTGAGGAATCTGTGTTATCTAGATAGGATCATTTGCATATAGTTTGAGTTTCCTGCATCTTGGTTCTGTAATTCTGGTGTTAACACAGTTCTTGCAGCCAAAGCCATAGAATAGTATAGCACTTCCTACAGCCAAAGAGGCAGAACTATTGAAGCATTATGATTATGTCTTCAAGGATGTGTAGGATCAAGGTATGCCAAAAAGTGGTGATGTGAAAAAGAAGTCCTGATTGGTAGATTGATTGAAAAATGACTATAAATTTCAAATGGTATAACATGTTTTAAATCTGAAACATGTGTCACATTCTATGCTTCTACTACAAGAAAAAAAGAAAA
This sequence comes from Thuja plicata, assembly GCA_018584345.1. Classification (NCBI taxonomy): domain Eukaryota; kingdom Viridiplantae; phylum Streptophyta; class Pinopsida; order Cupressales; family Cupressaceae; genus Thuja; species Thuja plicata. The sequence continues at coordinate 22,365 of MU227059.1, forward strand.
GGAAAATCAATTTGATGAAGTTTAGACTAAGTTAAGGTTGTCAGACATGGGAGCTTTTATATTCTAGAAAAATTGTAGAAGAAAAACCATAATCAAGTATATACTTACAAAAAAATATGTGTCACATCTGGACATGAGTCTTATACTTATATCTAGAATCTAGTAAAAAAATATTATCATTTGATTATGTTTAAGGTGGTCAGACATACACCTACTTCTTATCTTTTTAGTCCTAACTGATAGATTGACTGAAAAATAGCTGCAACTTTCAAATGGTATAAAATTTTTGAAATCCAAAACATGAGTCGTATTCTATGTTTTGACTACTACACTAAAAAAAAATAAAAAAATTCAATTTGATGAAGTTTATACTAAGTAAAGGTGGTCAGACACAAGATTTTTTATATTATGGAAAAGTTTTAGTAGAAAAATCATAATTAATTATTTACTTGGAAATAAATTACAAAAAAATATGTGTCACATCCGAACATGAGTCTACTACTTATATCTATAATATTGTAAAAAAGTATTATCATTTTATTGTATTTAAGGTGGTCAAACATACACCTACTTCTTATCTTTTTCTTGAAATTTTTATACCACTGTATTGAACTTTGAAATTTGACTATATAGTATATAAATATTTTTAAAAAGGGCTAGTAGGTTAGAAACTAAATTCATTTTTCTATAGATTCTCTTGTTACACATTTTATATATAAGATTGATAACTTGTTCAAATTTTTACGTCAACTTTACTAACCCTGATTTTCTAAATTTTATATTTCCATTTAAGGGCCTAGTTTAGCATACCATAATCCTGTACATACCCTTCAAGTCTTTATGTTTTCAATTTTTAGTGTTCCTTCAAGTGCTTTCACTTCTGCAGTTCCTTTCAAAGAAATTTGTTTCCTGCAGCTATAGAATAGTTTCCTTTCAAAAGCAATTTGTTTCCTACGGCCATAGCGTGGTCTGAGTAAGAGTCTTTGGTGCATATACCTTGCTGACCCATTTCAAGTAATATGTCCCTGGGTTGATAAATTAAATGAGTTTCTATAAAGGAGGATAGTTTCTCAGTTGAATGTCCAATTCCTAAGTTATAGTACTTTCCTAGTATTTGATGCCTTAATAGAACCGATCATTTTGGGCATTGTTTCTGGGGATGGTGTTGAGCCAAGTTCTTTTACACAATCATTTATAGAATTCAATTCAAGCATGTACATCCTTTTTAAATATATTTTTCTATCAAAAAGTATTTCACTCCACCACCGAAATCTTTCATTTATCTATATGCATAGAAGAAGAAGAGACACTCTAGGAAGGTACTTACCAACCTACACAAACAACTGTGAAGGAGATATCTTTGTACCAAAAGAAGACACAGAAGAGGGTCAATTCATGGATGCCATTTTTGACCTTCCTATGTCAACATCATCATCTTCAAAAGGTGATCCACCAAAATTTCACATTCTAGAAGGAGAATTTGAGTTTAATCTATTTGCATAAGCCATGGCCAATATCAGAATCCCATACCCAAATAATCAAGAATAAAATCCACTGCCTCTAGTCATTTACCATCTGTAAGGACTCCCTCAACATCCACCCAGGATGGAAAACCCACCTAATTTTCTATTTCTCATTACTTATCAACATGATAACCACAACCTGACCAAAGATCCAGATACCTTCCTCCTTGAGTTTGACATCCTTTGTCATAGTTAAAACTACACCATAGATGCCCATAGGCTCAAATTGTTTCCTGAAACTCTCAAGAAGTCCTCATTAAGATGGTTTATGGGCTTAGGTCAGGACGTTGTCCATGATTGGGAAGAAATGAAGGTAGGATTCTTGGCAAAATATAAAGCATACTGCAGGGGAAATGATATGAGAGGGGATGACATCTCCAAAATGACCCAGAAGGAGGATGAAATTCTAGAGGATTATGTGTCAAGATTCTTGTTCAGCCTGTAGAAAAATACTCATCATCAGCTCAATGAGGAGTCCCAAAAACTTCTCTTTTTATGGGGTATAAATGAAGGATGCATTGAGGCCTTGGATCTTATGGTCGGGGGAGATATCACCCAATCTACATGGGGTGATATCAAGAAAATCTTCCTCAATTACTCAAGAGCTGTGGAAAATAAAGGTAGAGGATATAGGGCCACAACAGGCAAAACTAATGGCACTGGGGCCTCTCAGACAAAAATCACACATTTGTTATCTGACTTCAAGTAGGACATCATAAATAATATGGCCACCCAGTTGGAAACCATGCAGGTGAAAAAGAAGCATGAGGAGGCCAAAGGTATTTTGGCAGAATTTTTTCAAGATTGTAGACACAAGAAGATAGATTGCCATTGTAATTTGGTTGCCAACATGGAGACTGCATAATTACCCACTAATTACAAACCGATTGAAGGAGATGATGAGCAAGTCTTCTTTGTTTCAAACCAAATACCATGGGCTCAGAGACAAGGTATGCCTCATGACCCTCTTACTTTCAATGGTCCATTTTATAGTAGTCAATGGAAACCACCTGTAAATAATCAATACCCTCCTTGGAATAATACTCAACCTCCGTGACAACCTTACCCAAGTCCTTAATGGAAACAACCCAAAGGGAATTGGAAAAAACCCCAAGGGAATTTGCAACAACTCCAAGGGAATTGGAAACCTCCACAAGGGAATTGGCAACGAAATCCTCAGTGGTAGGGAGTTCAGCAATGGCCAAACTAGTAGCATGGACTCCTGTAGCCACCACAATAGCCACACCAACAAGAACTTTTTCCACCTCCTACAACCACTACAACAGCTCCTAAGCCTACTCAACTCCATTCCCAACCTCATCCAAATCCTAATAATAGGCCACCAACACCTCATCAAAATGTCTATTCAGTTGATCCAAATGAGTACACTGCCTACGCAATCAATGAAATCCATTTACGGTTAGGAACTACTCTGCCAACACCTCATATTATAACTAAAGTAACCCTTGACAATCCCCTACCTCAAACTACTCTAGAGTCCACTCCAGTAGGCCCAAAGGTATTAGTGGAAAAAGTATAGCCAAATCCACCTCCCTTTCCACAAAGGTTATAGGATGATCACTCTAAACATACAGAAGATTCAACCTTTGACATCCTAGACCAATTAAACAACATCAATGTTCAGATTCTACTTTTTCAAGCAATAAAGGATGTCCCCGCATATGGGAAGGATATCAAATAATCCTACTTTAAAAATCTTGGTCATAAGCGGATGGACCCCAGACAATCCATGTCTTGGGAAAACTTGCTAATATCATGCTTGGCAAAATAGTGGTGCCCAAGTATTTTGATCTAGGTAGCCCGACTGTTGAAGTTACCATCAATGGGACAGCCATCGAAAATTCTTTGATAGAATCAGGAGCTGCCATAAATGTCATGACTAAGGAAATCATGCAAAAACTCAAAATCACTAACCTCTGGGAAACACCAATTGTCCTGTAGCTCACAGATAGTTCTACAGTCAAACCTGACAGGGTAGTGGAGGATATAATTATTGACCTTGAAACCTGGTCTTACCCTGTAGACTTTATGATCCTCTTGCCTAAAGCCACATTAGGAGGCTATCCCATAATTATTGGTTGACCTTGGATGGCCACTGTTGATACCTTTATAGGGTGTTGTTCAGGGGGTATGACCATCTCTAATGGTTAGCATACTAAGACATTAGCCTTATACCCACCAGCACAACCACAAATGGATTTAGCCTCACCAATTTGGCCTGACATTTGGGAGGAGGTTAAGGTAGTCAATTCAGTAGCATAAATCATTATGTTAGAAAGGGATCCTTTCTTGTAGCTACAAGATGAGGATGCTATAATCACCAAAATTATGCAAAACTAGTATGGTCCAGCTTCAGAATCTGTTAACTATCTCTGCCCCCATAACTGTTCCATGTAAGCTTTGTACCCTGATTGTGATTTATCTCCATCTCCTACAGCTGATTAAATCTAACACCAATTTATACCCCATGAGGTCCAAGAACCTCCATTAATGGATGCATCTATGGTAGAACTCAAAAATAATTTGGAAGTTTCCCCTGACCGTTGCTTATATATTAATAACCAACTTACCAACCAACAACAGACATCTTTGACCAAACTGCTGAAAAATCATATAATAGCTTTCACTTGGGACTATTTAGATATGAAGGGTTTGCAGCCTAAAATGTATACTCATAGGGTCTTCCTAAAAGAAGAAAAACATCTTGTCAGACAATTCTAGAGGTTTATAAACCCTGCATTAAGAGAAATAGTCAAAACAGAGTTGTAAAACCTACTTAATGTCAATTTCATCGACCCCATTTTTGAGAGCGAATGGGTCTCACCTTTAGTCATTGTCCCTAAAAAGGAGGAAATTGGAGAGTATGTGTCAACTATAGGGAACTTAAAAATTCTACCAAGAAGGACCATTTTCCCCTACCATTTATTGACCAAGTCCTAGATTCTGTAGTAGGAAAGCGTTACTTCTCTTTCCTGGACAGATATAGTGGCTACAACTAGATTAGGATCTTTCCTGAAGATTAGGAGAAAACCACATTCACTTGCCCTTGGGTAACATTTACTTACTTTGTCCTTCCTTTTGGCCTCTATAATTCTCCAGCTACATTCTAGCGGGCCATAATCAACATTTTTGTTGATATCTCCCATGATTGCATGGAAATATACATGGACAACTTCACAACTTATGGGGAAACCTATGAGGAGGAATTGGTTAATTTGGAAAAATTCCTTACTAAGTGTAAGGAGTATAATCTATCCCTCAATAGTGAAAAATGCTTCATGATGATGCAGCAAGGTGTTGTTTTAGGTCTTTACATATTTGCTAAGGGAATCCAAGTGGATCCAACTAAAATTGAAGTCATCATGAACCTGCCTACTCCAGCCAAATAGAAGGATGTCCATAGCTTTCTAGGGCATGCTAGTTATTACAGACGGTTCATTGAGGATTTCAACAAAGTAAAAGGGCCCATGTACTCCCTGCTCACAAAAGATTCAGACTTCTTATGGACAACATCTTGTGAAGACTCCTTCCTGAAGCTGAAGGTTGTCCTCACTCTGGCACTAGTTCTTAGAGGACCTAATTGAGAATTTTTATTCCATATACACATAGATGCATCTAACCATACTATGGGTGTTGTATTGGGACATAAAGATGTTTTTGTGGAGTGTTCCATCTACTTCATAAGCAATAATTTGACGGGCGCAGAGCTGAACTACATAGTCACTAAAAAAGAACTTATGGCTGTGATATATGCACTTAAAAAGTTTTTCCAATACATAACCAATAACCCAATATTTGTAGATACAGATCATGCCTCCATCAAGTATTTGGTCAACAAGCCTGCTATCACATGGAGGCTTTCTAGATGGCTCCTATTGCTACAAGAGTTTGACATCACGATAGTGGATAAGCCAGGGAAAAGAATTGTAGTTGTTGATTTCCTCTCCAAGTTATAGAATGCCAATGATCCAAATGTCATCGATGAAATTTTTCTATATGAACACCTATTTTATATTTCCACTCATACCCCCTGTTATGTCAACATCACCAATTATCTGGTTACTCAGAAGGTGCCACCACATTGTTCTTCCAAGGAAATGAGGTTGTTAATAGAGAAAATATTCAATTATTTTTGGATGGCCGACTGTCTCTTCTACACTAGACCCAATCAAATCGTAAGAAGGTGTATTCATGAGGATGAGACATATGATATCATTCATGTCTTCCATGATAATCCCTATGGTGGCCATTTTGCGGCCAAATAGATAGCCATGAAGATACTCAATACTGGCTATTACTGACCCACTCTCTATAAGGATACAACTAATTACACCCGCAAGTGTGATAGATGTCAGCAAATGGGATGACCCACCAAATCAGATGAAATGCCTATTTTTCCTCAGGTAATAGTCACTCCATTTGATAAATGGTGAATTGATTTTATGGGACCAATTAATCCCCCATCAAATGACAACTCTTACATTTTGGTTTGTACTGACTATGTCACTAAATGGGTGGAAGTGTGGGCTATGAAGCATGCAAGGGATAACAGGGTTACATAGTTTTTATATAAGGAAATATTTACCTGGTATGGTGTTCCACATGAACTCATCACAGATTAGGGAGCTTAGTTCACTTCTAATCTGATCACTGCACTAATGGAGGAATACAACATTTGCCACAGGAATTCTAGTCCATATCATCCCCAAGCGAATGGTCAGGTCAAGATCACCAATAGGGAGATTGAGTCCATCCTGAATAAGACAATTTAGTTGCACAAGATAGACTGGAGAAGCAAATTATAGGAATTTTTGTGGGCCTACCACACCACATAGTAAACACCTACGGGATTTACACCTTTTGAGTTGGTGTATGGCAAGATTGTTGTAATACCCATAGAATTTGAGCATAAAACTTTATGAACAACATTAAAGCTCAACTTGAATCTTCATGTAGCACAACAAGAAAGGCTCCTGCAACTTAACTATCTAGATGAGATAAGAAAGTCAACTTTATAGAACACAAAGTTGGTTCAGCTCCAATGTAAGAAATGGCATGACTCACATATACGAAATAAATAGTTTGTTACTGATGATTGGGAACTTCTATATGACTCCCAATTTCAAGAGAATCAAGGTGAGCTTACAACTCATTGGCTTGGTCCTTATGACCCTGTTTGATTCAAGTTATTGGTCAATGGTCATAGACTTCGTTTGTACCATAAGCCAACCACTAAAGCAGAGTTCCTACAACAACTTGATTTTCATCCTACCACAGCCAATGGAACTCCTCCAGTTGAAGACACTACTGCAGTCGACGAACCTCCTCCAGCTGAAGAATTTCTTGCAGTCCATCAGAGTGAATTTTTGCTCCAGTCATCTCTTTGATTTCACTAAAAAATAGTCATAATAAAATTTTTGTTTCCCACAAAAATCTCTTTCTCCACAATAAATTCACCATCACATCACATCCCATCACCCTTTTCTACCATATTCACTCATATGTCCCATTATTATTATGCCACTCATTACTTTTTGCTCAACATAGGACATCTGATCTTTTTGGATTTTGTCATTTACACATGATTAATCTCCAGGTACACCTTTTTTCATTGTTTGCAATGTTTTTATTTCATTTGACATTATTATATATTACATTGTAATTAATATTAGCACTTCAACCAAGTTTTTCTGTACTTTATAACCGCACATGTGAGGACACCAGTCAAAATTTTCATGGGGGGAAATTTGTTAACTCATGTTTTTCCATAATGACCCTTTCTTAAGCCATGTTTCACAATAATTTCAAAATTAATTGATGTGACAACCCCAAAGTATACAAAATTATCTGCTAATTTTTTAATTTTTCAAACACCCAACTCGCATTTCCATCTCTGGTTTTTCAAACTTCTCCTTTGTTATAATCCCTAGAAAACCACACCAAGAATTTATTGAGTTTTATTTAGCCTTAAAGATTAGGCGAAATGCAGGGTAGAACAAGAGGGAAAAAACCGTTAGTAGTTGCAGAGGAAAATGCAGTGATTTGAGTTTTTGGGTTACAGAGTTTTTCAGTACCAATGGGTGGGTAACCAATACACCATGAGCCAGGGGATCACTCATCCTTATTACAGGATCAGACAAGTGTTCAAGTCTTTAACCGCATGGGATATGCCACATATTTTGTCCAGCTATGTGGTTACCATGAAGCTATGACAGTGGAATTTTTGTGCACTTACAACAATGGGGTTGCCTATGTAAAGGGATTAAGGGTGGAAGCTTCAAAAGAAAAGATTGTAGAAGTTTCAGGACTTCTCACTATGGGTGAAGTTTTTCCACATGAACATGATGCACGAGCAGCCAGGGCTGAGTTTTCCTTGCCCACAGATGTTGCATTGGAGACTAGTAAGAGGGGGGAAAAGAGAACATCTCTTCTAGAAGATTACTCTTGACTGACTATCCATGTGATAAGGTACATTACTTGTGAAGGGCAATTTTCATACTTGCATGTTGTGCATTTCAAACTGTTGAATCATTTGCGGCATAGCTGTCTTGTAAATGTGCCAAATTTCTTGTATTCTTTGTCAAAATTGAGTTTAGAAGAGGTTAGGAAGGGGAAATTGAATGCAGCTACTCACCACAGGTTGGTAAAACTCTTGGTAGAGAGATCTTTACTAGATAACTCTCTTATGACATGGGATGATTTTATCACTTCACCCCACGTATAGTTACGAGGAGAAGGGCCATAGCCTGAATTACAAGAAACATAAGAAAATGCCCCTAATGAGGTTGCACCTGATGTGGATGAAACCATTATTCTAGAGACCTTGCATAAAATTACCTCTTCGTCAAGGGATAAAACATAGAAAAATGCTTCCGGTAATCCAAACCCTAGCTCAGGGGGCATTGAAGCTGAGGGTTCTTCAGATTTACAGACTCTACAAGCAAAACCAAGTGCCCAAAGGAAAAAGAAGGGCAAGGAAAATATAGCTGTAGATGCCGGGGAAGAAACTCCTTTTTTATCAGAAAACCTTGTTTCTCCTGCAACCATACCTCCAAAGAAACAACAAACATCACAAAAGCACCCTATTGCATCTATGGAGACTCCTCCATGACGAAGTGTTCATTTGAGCACACCGCAGGCAGACAAAACAAACTCACCTGCAATGACTGGTTCATCTCCTACAGATCCAACTAAGGATTCTTTAAAGGAACAACCATAAGAAGGGAGCCCATGTATAGAATGTCTAGACATTATGGAAACAGATCCTACAACCAAGGAAATGGACATAGAAACAATGTTTATGGAAATAACATGCATGGAGACAGAACACGTCAAAGCTGTAGATACGCCTTCTGGAGGTACCCTAAATTTTGATAATTTAGAAGTCCCAATCCATTATCAATAAGCATGTTTCTCCATAAAAAAAATCAAAGGAAGGAAGATTTATGACACAAATAAATAGAACTAACTAATTGAAGCCTTTAGAAAATGCTGGAATTTAGACCTGCTACAAAGATCATTTTGACAGAGGATAAAGATTGTCAAATTTTTAAAAATCTAAAACTGACCCAGTTTGGGAAATCAAATTTCCTATCTCCAGTAGAAATATTATCTTTTCACAAGGTGTTTTGGATTTTTGACCAAAGCCAAATATGAAAGTTAGGTAGTTATTTTTTAGTTAGTTTATTATTTTTTCAAAATAATTTGTAATAAGAGTTGTGTCTTTTCACCCTAAAAAGGTGTGAAAGCCACTAAAACACATATATATACATAATGTATAATGTAAAGAGAGGGGAATGCAATATAATACAATTCCACATATTTGGATAGTTTTGGATCAACAACTATAACATGGACCTGGATGTACTATTTCTTTAAAATCAATAAAGAAAAGTCTTTTTTCTTTCACATGTGTAATAGTTTCATTATCATTTTACAATTAGTCCCTCGAATAAACCAATAGAACTTCTTAAAAGTGATAGTTTGATGTGCATGCTTCCTTATTTGGTTCATACTCTATATTTTCAATTGGTTTTCTCATTTTGTATTGTTAAATCCTGTTGATTGAGGCCTCAATCAATTGGGTTGTCATCTGAGAAGTACTACCCTTTTGAAATATCTTTGAGTTTGTTTTAGGTTGCATGTACATTCCATAACACCTTTGAAGTGATAATTTTTCTTATAAAACTATCTCTGAGGTTGAACATAAGATTGGAATGATAGTGACTCTATTGCTTATTTAGATTATAGTTATTTAGTTCATTGTTTATAGTTTTGTGATATCTTATCTATCTGTTCATTTCAAATTACACACACATTTACTAAACATTCTTTCAATTGCTTAAAGTATTTCAATTTATAGTTCATGATATATTGCTTTTAGTTAGATTTCTTTCAAGTGCCTTGCCATACTTGAGAGAGAAGGTTGAAGTGTTACTTATCTTCTATAAAAAGCCTTGTAACTTGAAGGATAAGTCAAGGTATAGGCCTACTAGCCTTGGTTTTGCAGAGCTAGAATTGCAGAGGGTTCAACCTTTCCTTGGTTGAATCTTGTTAGTTGGCCAAATCACTTGGGTTTCCCAACATTGGATCAGAAATTCCATAGGAAATCCAATATGTTGATTTGAGCACCAACACCTTCTTCTCAGCAAGAAGTTGATCAAGGGAAAGATTTCCTAGTTCCAACCCTAAATGAATTACCTATTGATGGGTTAGACATAGTCACAATAACAGAGCATGTCACTCCATCCACTCCAATTAAAAAGAGCTAGGTAACACTTCACTCCATTTCCATTGAATATTTAAATAAAATGCAATATGAAAAGTCAATGTGGGAGCTAGAAAAGGATAGGTTAAAAAGGGAAATATGTAGGAAACAACAAGAGGTACAATTGCTATAGAGAAAGTTAGATTCAGTTACAAATCTAATTCTGTAATTAATAGAATGCAGACCACCTCCTAGGGTCTATGCTTTGTGTTTGAAAGAACAATTTCTCATGTATAAATTGATGAGGATCCTTGAGGATTTACACACAAGCATAGACTCACCATAGGAGTTTGTAGTTGCATATGACCAATCACCAGATTGTATCCAAAATCTGTTATGTGAACTCTACTTGCATAATTATGTTGTTCCCTCTGATAATAATCAAAATCCTTTATTATTTTTTTAGATATCCACCTATCTTCTTTAATCTCTTGGTCCAGTAATGAGATCAACTATCACTAGTAAATTTTACCTTTTTTTTTTATGAGGAATAGTCAAATATTTGACACCCATTGGTTGCACATACGACTATAACTATTGTCAAACTTTTTTTTTTTGCTTATTTGACCGGACAACAAATAGTCAAAACATCAACCTACTTAGTGGTTGAATTATCGACCAAATCTTCACCGAGAAAAATTGCCTAAAGCTGGAAGAATTGTAGATCAAACCTTTTATATAATCGGTCAACTCACCAAAATTTTGACCACCTTTGGTCATAATTAACGTTGAGCATATAGCAGTCTTTTCAAAACATCAAAGACAGAGTGTCACTTTGTCAACCACAGTTGGCTAGAATCAACGTTGAATACATAGTAGTCACGTCAAAACATCATAAATAGTGTCATTTTCTTGACCAATGTTCATTTCCAGTGATGTCAAACACAAGGCATTCTCGTCCAAACTACTATTATTAGAATGTCGAAAAAGAGACCAATACAAATTTTTGTTTATA